>SJYC01075617.1:0-24825 GCA_006408675.1 Madoqua kirkii | reverse complement strand
TGACTGCAATGATTTTAAACACAGTGTTGACTGCACTATTTTAAAAGATGCTTGCTCCTTGCAAGAAAAGTTATAACCAATCTAGATAGCATATTAAAAAAGAGAGACATTACTCTGCCAACAAAGGTCTGTCTAGTCAAAGCTATGGTTTTTCCAGTAGTCATATATGGATGTGAGAGTCGGATTATAAAGAAAGCTGAGTGATGGAGAATTGATGCCTTTGAACTGTGGTGTTGGAGAAGACTCTTGAGAGTCCCTTGGAGGACAAGGAGATCCGACCAGTCCATCCTATAGGAGAACAGTCCTGAATATTCATTGGAGGGACTGATGCTGAAGCTGAAACGCCAGTACTTTGGCCACCTGATGCGAAGAACTGACTCATTAGAAAAGACTCTGATGCTGTGGAAGATCGAAGGTGGTAAGAGAAGGGGATGATAGAGGATGAGATGGTTGGATGGCATCACTGACTCTATGGACATGAGTTTGAGTAAACTCCAGGAGCTGGTGATAGAGAGGGAAGCCAAGTGTCCTGCAGTCCATGGGGTCACAAAGAGTTGGACACAACTGAGCGACTGAACTGAACTGAACTGTGTGAACTGATCCCTCCAAAATGAAGTAGTCAGTTTTCCTCTAGTTTCCATGCTGATGGTGGTACTGTTCTAACATCACTAGTTCTACTTTGTCTTGTAACTCATTTTGATTTTTGTGCCCTATCCTCATTTGAATTTTTATTAATATTTAGTATTTAATAAAACTAGTTGTTCAGAATGTTGTAAATGAAGACATGTATTCAGAACATAAAGAAGCTTGATATATATTTGAATAAATAAGCTATAAGTAAATGGATATAAATTGATCAAAAACAGCACGTAGAACAAAACCTCTCAAGCAGAGAGGAGAAAGAGAGC
Organism: Madoqua kirkii; assembly: GCA_006408675.1. Lineage (NCBI taxonomy): Eukaryota > Metazoa > Chordata > Mammalia > Artiodactyla > Bovidae > Madoqua > Madoqua kirkii. The sequence goes on along the minus strand of SJYC01075617.1, from coordinate 23,917 downwards.
ATTATTTGTGGTCTCAGTACGATTATTCAGAAGCATCTCAGAAAATGATACCAAAATCTTTTACCTCATTGCTTTGTAGGGCCATATTGGCAATCCTATTCTTCTGTGTATAGAATATTTGAGATTCAGTTAAATCCTATGTTTGGAACCTAACAGTCATGTACTGTCATCAACTGAGTGCCAAGACTGAGTTTGACTCTCTAGCAGAGAATGCAGCTGGGGTTCTATCTTGGTCATATGTTTCAAAGAACCATCACCCTCTGCTTGACTAGGTAGGCCATGCACTGGAAAGAATGCCTACCAAAGGCTCATGATGATGATACCACAGAAGAAAAATGTACTAGTCTATTGGAGCAGGTTGCTATTTTAACTTAACAAGTCAGAATATTTATTTGATTGTTTAGAATTACGTGTACATACCTAATTGTGCAGATCTCAGTACATAGAATATTGCATGGAGAAGGTAGGGTAAGCGTGCCAAGAAGCAATGTAGAATAGAATAAGCACAAATTCAGTATTATGGATACCATAGGGAAACAGATGGAATATAAGCATGAATGTTAGGAAATGAGTCTTGTGGTCCTTTCTTCTCAAGCACAGACTGTATGATTTTGAGAAATTCACCTAACAAGTTGAACCTCAGAGCATCACATATAAAATGAGTGGAACAGAGTATTCACTAAATAACCTCTATATATCTATAGAGTCGTAACAGTCTAAAGGCAGAGTTTCTATAATTCTTTGACTCTGGATGCCAGAAAATCTTTAATCTAGTATACAGGATTGGAGCTAGCTAGAAATAGTATTGAAGCAGCCAACGGAATGTTGATTGAAAACTATAGTCTCTGTTATGGAGAAGGAAGATTGATTTGTCTTGACGTAACTTTGGAGACGTGGCAAATCGGTCTTGATTAGGGACTTATTGCCTGTTACCCTTTTGAACTTCCACATTGGGTGGTTACAAGTCTTCTCCATTTACACTGCCAAAGTTATCAGTCCTCAAGTCAGCATTTATGCCTCTGAGAGAAATAGAGGAGTCCTGGAATGGATCTTTCGCTCTAGAGTCCTTACATGGAGCTGACACTTATTTCTGAATCTATCTACACCTAGGTTTGCTTGAGATGGTTCAGCTGTTTAAACTTCTTTACTTTGTAGTGGATTTTAAAGTTTTCATTTTGTTTTTGCATTTTATGTGATGTGTATTTGTAACCTCCATGTGTCACTACATACATTCAAAAGCAGGATAGATATCATCAATATCTTGATAATATCCATGTGCTTCTCCCATTTTCCATTGATGACTTTTTAAAATCAATAATTATTCTAAGTTATGTGATGGTCAGTGTTTCTTTTTTATTCAATAATGTTACCAAATCTGGATCCATAAAAAATATATTCTTTATTTTACTTGATTGTGAGCTTTATAAAAGTGGTACCACAAACTCTAAGCTTTTAAAATTTGCTTCCATCAGTCATTATATTTCTGAAATTTACCCATTTTGTTTAATGTATTAACAGTCTGTTCATTTTCAGTGCTGTTTAACATACCACTGTGTGACTATTGTAGAATTTGTGCATTCATTTACTTCTTAACTTAGAACCCCTGCAATACAGTATTACTGTCACTAGACTTTGGATTGTTTTATCTTTTTGCTCTATAAAACAATTAACAGTGAACATAATTGCATAGGATACTGTATATGGTTGTGCAATAAAAAATAAACTTACTTACTTTGATAGGGGAAGAATAAGACTGTACAGGTCACAATAGACCATCTCAGTCAGGCTTGCTTTTCTCATTCATTCTCTTCCCTAAAACCTCATGGCATTGAGGAGGGGGGTGGGGGTGAGGGTTAAGAAAATGATGTATGGCAAAACCAATACAATATTGTAAAGTAATTAACCTCCAATTAAAATAAATAAATTTATATTTAAAAAATTAAATAAAGAAAATCTAAATGGCCTGCTGTTAATGGGTTTTAAATTAGGTTTGCTTTTCTTGAGAGAACTCACTATGGAATGAAACTATAGTAATTTAAACAATAGCAGCGCAAACATTATATGATCACAGCAGCTTGAAAGATGCAATTTTGGAAATAAAGAATTAAAACTTGAATGTTCCACAATGGACATGAAATCGATTGTCAACACAAATGTACTCTCTGGATGATCAGCTGCCAAGTAAACTCATTTCCTGATTCTGGCAACAGGGTCCTTCCGAAATTCTTGGTGGCTAAACATTACTTTCTTAGAGAAAGATGGCAACCCACTCCAGTATTCTTGCCTGAGAAATCCCATGGACAGAGGAATCTGGCGGGCTATCGTCTGAGTGACTAATCAACAACCACTTTGCATCATTACAAAGGAGAAGCAGGTAGAAGCGAAGGAAAGTTCCACTCTGCCACGTGTATTAGTTGATGCAAGGAAGGCACGATCCCGCCTTACCTTCATTTGGAGGTTGTTTCAGATTCTAAAACCTGAAGTCATTTAACTTCAACATAGTTGGGCCAGAGTTGCTGGCATACGCCTAGCAATTAACATATGAAATTTTTATTTAGTGTAAGGAAAAATACCTCCCTGATTTAGCTGAATATCAGATATTAACAGTTTTATTTTTTGGTTCATTTATTTCCAGCTTTCATGTTGCATTCAAATATGTGAAGGTTTAGGATGTGGAAAAGCAGGAAAAAAAGCATATTTTAGTAAACTCTCTAATCCTCTAGCTATATCTTCTAAAATGGAATTTAAAGTCACCATGCAATTATAAGTGGGATCCAAGTCAGAGCAGGAGGTAGAAATGCAGCAAAGAGATGGTCCTCTTAGGCAAATTCTTCTAGAGCTTCTATAAGAAGTGCAGCTTCCATTGTTGGAACACTTTGGTATCTTCTCTTATTCATGGGGGATATGCCCAGGGGCCCCCATGGATGCTTGAAACAGAAGTTGTTCAGACACTATACATACTATGTTTCTTTCTATACATACATACCTGTGATGAAGTTTAATTTATGAATTAGGTACAGTAAGAAATTAACAACAACAGTAATACAATGAATTACAACAAAATGCTGTAATAAAAGTTACATAAATGTGGTCTCTCTTTTTTCACCCAAAATATCTTATTGTACTCACACTTCTTGTGATGATGTGAAATGATAAAATGCATACATGGTCCTGTGATGCAGAACCAGGCTACTACTGACCTTCTATATGTCAGAAGAAGGATCATCTGCTTTGGGTGATCCTGGGTCATCAAGCCATGATAATGTGGATAGTTGGATGTCAGGAGAAGGTGATGTTGATGGATGGGGAGCATGATGACATGAGATTTTATCACACTACCTGGAAACACATGCAATTTAAAACTTATACAACTATTTCTGGAATTTTCCATTCATTATTTTTGGACCATGGTTGGCCATGGGTAATTGAAACTTGTCCATCAGCAGACGAACGGATAAAAAAGCTGTAGTACATATACACAATGGAGTATTACTCAGCCATTAAAAAGAATACATTTGAATCCATTCTAACGAGGTGGATGAAACTGGAGCCAACTATACAGAGTGAAATAAGCCAGAAAGAAAAACACCAATACAGTATACTAACACATATATATGGAATTTAGAAAGATGGTAATGATAACCCTGTATGCGAGAGAGCAAAAGAGACACAGTTGTAAAGAACAGACTTTTGGACTCTGTGGGAGAGGGAGAGGGTGGGATGATTTGGGAGAATGGCATTGAAACATGCATACTATCATGTAAGAAATGAATTGCCAGTCTAGGTTCAATACAGGATACAAGATGCTTGGGGCTGGTGCACTGGGATGACCCAGAGATATGATATGGGGAGAGAGGTGGGAGGGGGGTTCAGAATTGGGAACTCATGTACACCCGTGGCAGATTCATGTCAATGTATGGCAAAACCAATACAGTATTGTAAAGTAAAATTTAAAAAAAGAGAGAGAGAGAGAGCTGAACTAGAGACCAGCAGGAGGAGGGAGAGGAAAGTACTGTATTCTTTGGCTTCCATTTGTGCCTTCCATGCTGTGCTGTCAAAGGAAGGAACACCCAGACTGATAAACCGTGAGCTAGAAAAAGCAATATCAGAAACCTGAAAGCAGCTCAGTGTCAGAGAAAATGACAATTCAAACAAGCCACTTGATGCTTGTGAGATATCTACAACAGAGAAAATGTGTTTGTTACATCCCATAGAAACACCAGCCTATTTAATATTACTGTCAGGCTTAAGGAAAAAAAAAATATAGATATAGTTGATAATGCACTAACATAAACCTCCCTAAAGAAAAGTGAGCAACAGAAGGATGCATTAACTACAATAACACGCTCTGTTTCTTTTCATCTTTCAAGGGAGTTATTGGGAAGTTCCTATTACCAAGAATTATTAGTCTAAATAACAATTTCAAATGTTGTACTGAGAAACTTTGACCTCCTCTTAACACCATTAGAGGAAATTCTATGAACAGGTGTAACACAGAAGTGGGATGCTTGCACCAGAGTGAGGGTTAAAAGTATTGGATTAAATGTAGAAATGTATCTGGTTGAGGATGGGGCGCTTTACCAGTGATCTTCACACCTATGCTCAAATGGAGCTCTCACTAAAATGATCTGTGAATCATCATTGTATAGTTGAGGAACAAAGCATGAAGGCATGGGAAGGGGAAGTTAATTCACTGTTAATCTGTGATTGAACCACGATTAGATTCCAAAGTTCTCGACTTCTAGTCCAGTCTAATTTACATGACAATCATATTTGCCCTAATTCATTTCACTTAAATAAAGTTCACTGAGGCTGCTCCAGATATTGTGGACAGGGCTCTCTTTTGAGAGAAACAAAGTCCCTATCCTCAGGAGGCCATCAAAAGTGGAAATAATTTGAATTTTGAATTACATGTATTTAAATTCCACTTATGAGACTTACTATGAGACGCTGAACTAGTGAATTAATATAGTATTTCGGTACCTTAGTTTTCTTGACTAGCCCTTACAGAGGAGGATGCTATATGTCTCATAGAGTCATTTTAAGGATCATAAATTACACATGCTAGAAACATTCCACAAATGTCTGGTGCACAGTACCTCTTCAGTGAAGGTCCTCACATGGAAAATATGACAATTAATAAGGTTACTATAAGGCCAAGAAGAATGAAATGAGTTTCATATCGAGGCACACTGAATGCTATAGTCATGGGAAAAGGCAATGGCACCCCACTCTGGTACTCTTGCCTGGAAAATCCCACGGCAGAGGAGCCTGGTAGGCTGCAGCCCATGGGATCGCAGAGAGTCGGACACGACTGAGCAACTTCACTTTCACTTTTCACTTTCATGCATTGGAGAAGGAAATGGCAACCCACTCCAATATTCTTGCCTGGAGAATCCCAGGGACAGGGGAACCTGATGGGCTGCCGTCTATGGGGTCGCACAGAGTCGGACACGACTGAAGCGACTTAGCAGCAGCATATATACTGCGTAAAATGCAATTGGGTGGTACTTTCTTGGTGTTCCAGTGGTTAAGACTCTCCACTTATAACAGAGGGTGAGGATTCGATCCCGGACTGTGGAACTAAGATCTCACAAGCGGGTGGTGCTGAAAAGGAAAAAAAAATGCTATTGGATGCAGTTTCTTCTTTTAGAATCAAAGACATCAAAGTACTGAAAGAAATCTGGTTTGTAAGCCCACTACCTTTATATCATTTCCTATCACTGTCTCTAGACTTGGGCTATATTCCCTGTCACTCTCTCACATTCCATCCCTTATTTTATTTGCTGCTTATGAGTTACACGGAGCAGATTTTCAATGTCATTTCCTTGAACTCTATGAAAACTGCCTTAGTAGCAGTATAAGGAGGTTTATTGGAATGAGTATGAAAAACACTAATAATATTATTTGATATAGTCTTCTTTTCATTCCCTATATACATCTGTCTTCAATATTATGTAGATGTAGTCACTACCATTATATAGCAGCAAAGTATCTGTGATGTTAATATGTTCCCTGAATATCAGTTTCTAAGAGCAAGCCAAATGTATATAGATATATTCCTCTAAAGCTTTTATAGCTTTTTATTTCATTGAAACAGCTGTTGTTCCCCATGAAAGACTTAAAGGAAACATTTATTTTTTTAGTGTATTTCTCTACTTACAATGTTCTTTTTGCCTTGGTGCTTATTGTTAACAATATTTGCATAAATATATATTACTATCTTTTTAGTTTCTACCATTTCTCTCTGAATCATATTCCCCACAAAGAGTTATCATCTTACATTTGTGGAATCATCAGATGCTGTGAAATCTATCATGAATTTAAGGCACTAATGGCTATCGGGAACTTCAAGATGTCTTAGCAGTAAATAAAACCACAGACTTATGTGCATAAGAACATTTAAAGTCACAGTTAAATCAGTAGTACTCTGTCTCTTCTCTGATCTTTCTGTTAAGCTTTCTGACTCTCTTAATATCACACCCACGTGTTACTATCTGCTAATTTTTCAGCTGAATTCTAGGGGTATAAATTGCTCCATAGTCTAATCCAAGTCAAGTAAAGGCCCTTTTCAGGAGGTAGTTTGGAGGTCGGTCTTTGTTCTAACTTTAGGAAGGCTCTTCTTAGTTGTCTCTTTCCTGGTTCTTTCTGGTCAGCAAGGAGACTAATGGGTTAACCTGTTACTTTCATAGTGGTATCAGAATCTTCTTAATTGCTTACCATCAAAATATTCATTGTATTCAAGAGTGATCTTAGATTTGAACTTCTTGCCCTCTGTTTCAAACTGAGCTTGAGAGTATTCCAGATATCTCTGTTTTTATGGGCTACCTCTTTAGTATGAAAAAAAAAATCTCTGAGCCACTTTTCTGGAACTGGAGGGAAGAGTGCCACCCCTGCTGATGAGCAGGGCATTGAGTGGTGGCAGCAGTTTCTGGCCTTCTGGGAGCGACTGTTCTGGCATAGAATCTGTGTCCTAAATGATCTGGGTTAGTGGCTACTGGGGCTCCCGTATCTTTAGTCTTATTGTGCTTGGGAAAGAGCTTCTACCCTATCAAAGGGGGCTGGATGGAGAGTGGAACTAATACTAATCCCGTAGCAGTAACCACCAGAGGTTTAGCCTCTGCAATGGCTTTGGCCACCGAAAGTGAAAAGCTGACTCATTGGAAAAGAGCCTGATGCCGGGAAAGATTGAAGGCAGGAGGAGAAGGGGATAATAGAGGATAAGGTGGCTGGATGGCATCATTGACTCAGTGGACATGAGTTTGAGCAATTTCTGGGAGATGGTGTAGGACAGGAGACTTAGCATGCTGCAGTCCATGGGGTCACAGAGAATCAGACATGACTTAGAGACTGAACAACATCAATGCAGGCTGAGGCTGGACAGGATGAGACACACCTGTGGCCTGTCTCTATTAGTTGAGATATCATACTACTTGATGCGAATATGAGGGGAGAGAATGGTTTGTTTTCTGGGTCGAGTACATCAGGAGTGGAGATTCCATCCTGCTGAGCTGGAGACGGTGGAAGTAGGAAAAAGGCACATGAGGTGTTACAGATGCTTTCTATTCTTACTAAGACTTAGTAGGTACCTTTGTGATTCAAAGTTTTCTCATATGTTGCATACTCTCAAGAAAATTTCCAGAGACTTTAAAGGAGTACTATCATTGCTATTTTAAAAATAATTCTCACTGGTTGTGTTTGCTTTATTGGAGAACTTGTCTGTAGAGCTCCTCAGACTACCATTCTAACAGTAACAGCTTGCTTTTATGAATATGCTTTAAAAAAAAATTTAGGGCTTTAAGTATCTGTGAAAGATCTTGTTAAAGGCAGAATTATTAGATCTCTTCTGATCAACTCTGGAGTCAGTAGCACAGACATGAGAATTTTCCCCCCTTAATTTATATGAACCTGGAGAAGAGCAGAAAAATAGCTCCAAAAGGGAATGAAAAGGCTGAGCCAAAGTGGAGACAATGCCCAGTTGTGAATGTGTCTGGTGGTGAAAGTAATGTCCAATGCTTTAAAGAACAATATTGCATAGGAACCTGGAATGTTAGGTCCATGAATCAAGGTAAATTGGAAGTGGTCAAGCAGGAGATGGCAAGAGTGAACATTGACATTTTAGGAATCAGTGAACTAAAGTGGACCAGAATGGGTGAATTTAATTTAGGTGACTATTATATCTACTAATGTGGGCAAGAATCCCTTAGAAGAAATGTATTAGCCCTCATAGTCAACAAAGAGTCCGAAATACAGTCCTTGGTTGCAATCTCAAAAATGACAGAATGATCTCTGTTTCCAAGGCAAACCATTCAATATCTCAGTAATGAAAGTCTATGCCCCAAACAGCAATGCCAAAAAAGCTGAAGTTGAACAGTTCTATGATGACATACAAGACCTTCTAGAACTAACACCAAAAAAAGATGTCCTTTTCATCAAAAGAGACTGGAATGCAAAAGTACGAAGTCAAGAGAAACCTGGAGTAACAGGCAAGTTTGGCCTTGGAGTACAAAATGAAGCAGGGCAAAGGCTAACAGAGTTTTGCCAAGAGAATGCACCAGTCTAAAACACATACACTGTCACAAGAGACAGCTCTAAACATGGACATCACCAGACAGTCAACACTGAAATCAGATTGATTACATGTTTGCAGCCAAAGATAAAGAACCTCTATACAGATAGCAAAAACAAGACCAGGGGCTGACTGTGGCTCAGATCATGAACTTATTGAAAATTCAGACTTATGTTGAGGAAAGTAGGGGAAACAATAGACCACTGAAGTATGATCTAACTCAAATCCTTTACAATTATACAGTGGAAGTGTCAAATAGATTTTTGGGATTAGATCTGATAGAATGCATGAAGAACTGTGGATGGAGGTTTGTAACATTGTATAGGAGGCGGTAATCAAAAGTATCCCCAAGAAAAAGAAAGGCAAAAAGGCAAAATGGTTGCTGAGGAGGCCTTACAAATAGCCGAGAAAACAGAAGCTAAAGGCAAAGGAGAAAAGGAAAGATATACCCATTTGAATGCAGAGTTCCAAAGAATAGCAAGGAGAGATAAGAAAGCCTTCCTCAAGTGATCAATGCAAAGAAATAGAGGAAAACAAGAGAATGGGAAAGACTAGACACTTTTCAAGATAATTAGAGATACCAAGGGAACTTTTCATGCAAAGATGGGCACAATAAAGGACAGAAATAGTATGGACCTAACAGAAGCAGAAGATATTAAGAAGAGGTGGTGAGAATACACAGAAGAACTATACAAAAAGATCTTATGACCAGATAACCACGATGGTGTGATCACTCACCTAGAGCCAGACATCCTGGAATGACAAGTAAAGTGGGCTTTAGGAAGTATCACTAGGAAAAAGCTAGTGGTGATGGAATTTCAGTTGAGCTATTTCAAGTCCTAAAAGATGATGTTGTGAAAGTGCTGCACTCAATATGCCAGCAAATTTGGAAAACTTCAGTGGCCTCAGGACTAGAAAAGTTCAGTTTTCATTCCAATCCCAAAGAAAAGCAATACTAAACAATATTAAAACTGCCACACAATTGCATTCATTTCACACGCTAGCAAAGTAATGCTCACAGTTCTCCAGGCTAGGCTTCAACAGTATGTGAACCAAGAACCTCCAGATCTTCAAGCTGGATTTAGAGAAAGCAGAGGAACGTGAGATCAAACCACCAGCATTGTTGGATCATCAAAAAAGCAAAAGAGTTCCAGAAAAACATCTACTTCTACTTCATTGACTATGCTAAAGCCTTTGACAGTGTGGATCACAACAAATTGTGGAAAATTCTTAAAAAGATGGGAATACCAGACCGCCTGACCTGCTTCCTGAGAAATCTATATGCAGGTCAAGATGCAATAGTTAAAACTGGACATGGAACAAGAGACTGGTTCCAGATTGGGAAAGGTGTATGCCAAGGCTGTATACTGTCACCCTGCTTACTTAACTTGTATGCAAAGAACATCATGCGAAATGCCAGGCTAGATGAAGCACAAGCTGGGATCAAGCTTGCTGGGAGAAATATCAATAACCTCAGATATGCAGATGACACCACTCTTATGGCAGAAAGCAAAGAGAAACTAAAGAGTCTTTGGATGAAAGGGAAAGAGGAGAGTAAAAAAAAAACTGGCTTAAAACTTAGTGTTCAAAATATGAAGATCATGGCATCCAGTCCCATCACTTCATGGCAATAGATGGGGGAACAACGGAAACAGTGACAGACTTTACTTTTTGGGCTCCAAAATCACTGCCGATGGTGACTACAGCCATGAAATTGAAAGACACTTACTCCTTGGAAGAAGATCTATGACAAACCTAGACAGCATATTAAAAAACAGGAACATTACTTTGCTGACAAAGGTCCACCTAGTCAAAGCTATAGTTTTTCCAGTACTCATGTATGGATGTGAGAGTTGAACCATAAAGAAGGCTGAACACTGAAGAATTGATGCTTTTGAATTGTGGTGTTGGAGAAGACTCTTGAGGGTCCCTTGGACTGCAAGGAGATCCAACCAGTCCATCCTAAAGGAAATCATGCCTGAATATTCATTGGAAGGACTGATGCTGAAACTGAAACTCTGATACTTTGGCCACCTGATGAGACGAACTGACTCATTGGAAAAGACCCTGACGCTGAGAAAGATTGAGGGCAGGAGGAGAAGGGAACCACAGAGGATGAGATGGTTGGATGGCATCACTGACTCTATGGACATGACTTCGAGTAAACTCCAGGAGTTGGTGATGAACAGGGAGGCCTAGTGTGCTGCAGTCCATGGGTCCTAAAGAGTCAGACAGCACTGAGCAACTGAATTGAACACATGATAGTTCTTTGTTTACTTTAAAGATATCTCATTGTCTTCTGTCTTCTTCTTCTTTTCAGCACCTTCTTACTTCCTGGAACTACCACACGCGTCAGGCTCATTCTTTGGATTCACTGCCCTAGCCTTAGGATCAGTCATTTATCTAAGAAGCACTTTTCCCTTTATTGGAGTATGATCTTGGTGCCAGGTATATTTATTACTACTGGGCTAGTTGTTTATAGGCTCTTTAAATTGGCAGGGCAATTTTTTCCTTTAAAAATTATTTTCTACTTTATACTTCAGAATAATATATTTCAGTAACTTAAGTTCATATTACTTACTGATATAGAGTCACACTGTACCATTAAAATCATTTTCAGAATGAAATTTTACTTGTTTATCTATTTTGTTATTTTATCAACTAAGAGGAACTTATCCACACAATCAGGGCTATTTAGGATAAGCTATTTTTCTCACCAGACCTATCCAAATATCCTGTTCCAATATTTAAGAAAATATCTCTTAGTATTTTTTTTTCCTTATACTGAATGGCTAACAACTATGCTAAATATTTCTCTTTATCATAGAATTTTTATAAAAGCAGAATTATGAATGGACTCAATATTCAAGACAACAGTAATAACAGGAAAACAAAAGAGCTACCTGGCAAGAATATAATGACAAAGGGAGAGTCCCTGGATCCAGAAAGGATAACAACAGGATTCTGGAAATAACAACCATTTTCATTCTTGTTTAGGAATAAAACATAATAACAAAAAAATAAATAAAACATAATAAAGGCAGTGACTGCATTGACTGGGGAGTGCATTTTTCTAGTGAGAACATCAGAGCTGGGAGTTATAAGTGCCAAAATTTGGAGGGGAAAAAAGATATTGGTGTTTGAGATAAATGGCTGCTATCTATGGCAAGAGGTCACGACCTGTTAGAAAATCAGTTGGATAATATGTGAAGGGAAATGAAATAATAGCTCCAATAAAAGAATGACTTAAAATTATGCCCCATTAAGTTCTTTCATGTTTACATTAAAAATGATCACTTCTTCATGTTGGGGTTTAAAAATTATAAGTTATACAGATGCTCAAAATTTGAGGTAAGAAAATCTAAAGATAGATCAGTATTTCTTCCCAAATTACAATCAAAGCTAACTTAGCTTTCCAGCTTTCCAGGTGTTTGCTTATGGGTTCTCCATGTAAATCACTAATAAATCAGGGTTATTTCCCTACCATAGAAAAGCATCTTCAGGATATATCTTCAGATGAATTTAAATGGAAGAGTACCTTAAATAACTAACAACTCAGGGTTGCTTGATGATAGAAATTTCCATTTTTGGCTTTTTAAATTTCCGTTGAAAAGTTTACTAATGTAGATGACGCCTTATCAATTATGATGGCTTCCTTCTCAGTTTCCAGTTTGTTGGGCTTCAGTGTGTGCTTCTAAAGTGAAATCAGTGGTTTCAGGAGAGTCATTAATATTTGCCTTTAATGACTTCTCTTTAAATATACATTTTTCCCAAATGACTTTCAATGACTCTGCTTGTAAAATTCCAGGGCCTTTGGGAGGACAACTGGTTTCTAAACCAACAAATGAAGCAACTCTGAGTTGCGTTTCAGTCTTTCAAAGGCCTTGCACCTTCTTATTCAAATGGAGAAGGCTGGGAACTGAAAGATATAATCCTTAAAATCATTTCAGAGTATATGTTTTATCTTTAAAAATAGTTATTGCGATGACTTTCCTGGCTTTTGTATTGATAAGCATTGGAATGTGCATTAAATAGGCTTCACATAGGAGAGGACCCATGAGAACTGACTCAAGACCCTCTATGATGTATCAGATGTCTGACATACCTTGTGACTTACTATCATAAACATAATTCAAGGTAACTCTAATTATTCTTAATTTACAAATAAGGAAACTGACTCACAGAAATTACGTTATTTATCTCTGATTTTATAATGGTCCAATACCTATTCACTTTCTGCTATATGCAAGTGATAGGTTAAACCCACTCAAGTTTTATTCCACACTTTTGGCAAATAGAAGACATTTTCATATTTTCACACTAATAGCTGTGATCTTACTTTTCACCAATACTTAGAGTAATTGCCTTTCTGTTTTGGCTCACAATGAAGTAGTCATATCTATGGCAAACAGAGGAGGTAATAATCATTACATTAATAACACAAAGGGGACAAAACTACTGTAATCTCACCTTTAGTTTCTTGTGTATTTTGCCTTAAAAGAATATTTTAAGGAGTCATAAATCCAACATCATTAGAACAGCACTGTGGCACTGCCAAGCATCTGGGTTTTAACAAAAGAAAAAAATAAGTCACTAATCAATTTTTTAAAAATCATTGATCCTTTCGTAAAGTCTTATTTTTGCCTTTGTTTTGTTAAAAGCTATTACAAATTTACATGAGTTTGTGAATCAATTTACAACTAGAACTGGAACTAGTTTATATTTGGGTGTGTGTGTATAAATTGCTCAGTCATGTCTGACTCTTTGTGACCAGGGACTGTATTCTGCCAGGCTTCTCTGTCCATGGAATTCTCCAAGCAAGGGATAACCATCCCTTCTCCAGGAGATCTTCACTGATCCACTTGTGGATAATAAACAAACTCTGGTGTGCTGAGAATGGTTTCCTCTATATTTGGACTGAAATGTGTCACCACTACCTAGTAAATGAATGAATTCCTCTTGATAAGGACACCAGTAACAACCTCCTGATGAACAGTATCAGGGATTAGGAGACTTAACATCTTTGCCCTTGGACATGTGTGCATGCTAAGTTGCTTCAATTGTGTCCAACTCTTTGCAACCGTATGAACTGTGGCTGGTCAGGCTCCTCTGTCTTTGGGGATTTTCCAGGCAAGAATACTGAGGCGGGTTGCCAGCCCTCCTCCAGGAGAGCTTCCTGACCCAGGGACTGACCCCGCATCTCTTACGTCTCCTGCATTGGCAGGTGAGTTCTTTGCCACTAATACTAACTGGGAACCCTGATTTTGGACAAATTATAGCAAAGATGAGTGAAATTATAAAGAAGAAAAGTGAGGAGAGGTTTATCACAGCAGTTTAGATTTAGAGCAAAGCTTCCCCAGTGGCTCATCAGTAAAGAATCCACCTGCAGTACAGGAGACACAGGCTCAATCCCGGGGTAAGGAAGATCCTTGGAGGAGGGCATGGCAATCCACTCCAGGATCCTTGCCAGGAAAATCCCATGGACAGAGAAGCCTGGTGGTGGGTGGTGGAATCAGTCCATGGGGCCGCAAAGAGTCAGACATGACAGAAGCGAGTGAGAACACACAGCCAGCCAGAATACATGATCACTTGATGTATTCTGGCCATTGAACAACGGGTAAAGGAGAGACTGGTACTAAAGGAGGAGAAAGGCCAAAGGAAGGGTTTCCTCAGGGAATCCAGCTGAGAGAAACCTCTGACAAGGGGAACTATAACTGACACACACACACTCTAATGGGTAAAACATAACTAGTGGGAATCTGCTTTATAACACAGGGACCCAGTCTGGGATAACCTGGAGGGGTAGGAAGAGGAGGTAGGGTGGGAGGCTCATGAGGCTCAGTCATGTCCAACTCTTTGCGACACCATGAATTGCAGCACGCTAGGCTTCCCTGTCCATCATCAACTCCTGGAGTTCACTCAGACTCATGTCCATCAAGTCCGTGATGCCATCCAGCCATCTCATTCTCTGTCATCCCCTTCTCCTGCTCCCAATCCCTCCCAGCATCAGAGTATTTTCCAATGAGTCAACTCTTCACATGAGGTGGCCAAAGTACTGGAGTTTCAGCTTTAGCATCATTCCTTCCAAAGAAATCCCAGGGCTGATCTCCTTCAGAATGGACTGGCTGGATCTCCTTGCAGTCCAAGGGACTCTCAAGAGTCTTCTCCAACACCACAGTTCAAAAGCATCGGTTCTTCGGCGCTCAGCCTTCCTCACAGTCCAACTCTCATATCCATACATGACCACAGGAAAAACCATAGCCTTGACTAGATGGACCTTAGTCGACAAAGTAATGTCTGCTTTTGAATATACTATCTAGGTTGGTCATAATTTTTCTTCCAAGGAGTAAGCGTCTTTTAATTTCATGACTGCAGCCACCATCTGCAGTGATTTTGGAGCCCCCCCAAAATAAAGTCTGACACTGTTTCCACTGTTTCCCCATCTATTTCCCATGAAGAGATGGGACTGGATGCCATGATCTTCGTTTTCTGAATGTTGAGCTTTAAGCCAACTTTTTCACTCTCCTCTTTCACTTTCATCAAGAGGCCCTTTAGCTCCTCTTCACTTTCTACCATAAGGGTGGTGTCATCTGCATATCTGAAGTGATTGGTATTTCTCCCGGCAATCTTGATTCCAGCTTGTGTTTCTTCCAGTCCAGCATTTCTCATGATGTACTCTGCATATAAGTTAAATAAGCAGGGTGACAATATACAGCCTTGATGTACTCCCAATGGTATTATATAAGTAGTGTTAAAATTAGAACCATATTAATTGCATGCAGGTTTCCCAGAAAAATAACCTTCATAAGAGGATCCATTTTAGACACCTCTGTAGAAACAACATACCAACTCCATCTATAAGAGCACAGCTATTGGAATTAGCCGCTTTGATAAGAATTTTATCTTCCATCATTTGGACAAGTTATTTGCCTTCTCTTCCTCCATTTACTCAACAATAAAATGGTATAATTACATTTCATAACTCATAAGATTGTGGCAGTAATTAAAAGAAATGACTGAACAGCGCTCAGTAAGTACAATGCTTGGCATGTAATGGACACTCACTTTATGTAAGCAGTAATTATTGTTGACAGTATGGATTACTCCAGGCTCCCAAAGGAAGTGTTATATGTAGTGGTAATTCTTTAATGCTATGGAGTTTTAAAGATCTGGGTTTAAATTATGACTCTGTCATCTAATAATTCAATGGCTGTGGCAAGGACTTTACTTCTTAAAGTTTCTTCATGTATAAAATGGTGACTGTGGATAAACTACTTCCCAGTGATATCAAAATCATGGCATATATTAGTGTACTTAAGGCATTTAGTATTGTGCCTGACTCAAACTGGTAGCAATTACTGAGACCAGTATCTATCCCAGGGAGAAAGAGATTTTTCTTGCCTATTTTAAACACTTAAAAGCAGTAGCTCATTATAAGCAAATTCCTTGATCTTTCGGCATTCTTCTTATACTCTTTACAGTAAACCATAACAAAACAAACAATAAAAAAAAACCTAAAATGCTGAAGCCAGGAAATTCTCATATCTTCCTCTCCTCTTGCTCATATTCTCTTTTTCTACACTGAGAATCAAAATGGAGTTGAAAAATTCTTGGCACGTTTTTGGTGCAGGTGATACTCAGAGGTCATGGCATCTGGGTTCTATATCTTGCATTTTTCTCTTAGTGAATGGATACCCCTTCCCTGATCCCTACTTTGTGCTCTCAAGTAATTTCATTTTCTCTCTTTCTATCCTCATTAAGCCTTGTCCTCAGAGCTCCCCTTTATGCCACCTTGAAGCAAAACTTGATAAAACCACAAATGTTGAACTTTTCAAAGATATATGCATTTGAATGGGGATAAAAATAATACACTTAAGAAAACAAAGCAACTGTAATTCAACAAAGATTTAGAATTCAACTTTGTATCTGCAGGTGAGGAGGCACTGGGACTTCCAGCAGTCCGTGAAGATTATGTGTGCATGCTTAGTCCCTTAATCATGTCTGACTCTTTGCAACCCTATGGACTGTAGCCCTCCAGGCTTCTCTGTCCATGAGATTTTCCAGGTAGAATACAGATGTAGGCTGACATTTCCTCCTCTAGGGAATCTTCTTGAATCAGAGATTGATTCCTGCATTGGCAGGTGGACTCTTTACCACTGCTATCAGGGAAGCCCCCTTGAAGATTTTATCTATGACTAAAGTTTAACCTGTCCTAATGAGTATGGTAAAAGGGACTTCCCTGGTGGCCCAGATGGTAAAGCATCTGTCTACAATGCGGGAGCCCCGGGTTCAATCCCTGGGTTGGGAAGATCCCCTGGAGAAGGAAATGGCAATCCATTCCAGTACTATTGCCTGGAAAATCCCATGGACAGAGGAGCCTGGTAGGCTACAGGCCATGGGTTCGCAGAGTCGGACATGACTGAGCAACTTCACTTTCATTTTCACTAAGAATGAGTATAATAAAAGGATCGGAAGTATGTCTTAGGAAGAGTATAAATTGCCAGAGAAAACACTAAATAGCGTTATACCTCATCCCACTTTTCTCCCTTCCAGTCACCATTTGCTTTCCATACTACCTGGGTCCTAGGTTTGACTTCTGTTTCCATCACTTATGGGCCTCCCTGGTGTTTCAGATGGGAAAGAATCTGCCTGTAATGCGGGAGACCCAGGTTCAATCCGTGGATTGGGAAGATCCCTTGGAGAAGGAAATGGCAACCCACTCCAGTATTCTGGCCTGAAGAATCTCTGTGTATAGATCAGCCTGGCGGGCTACAGTCTATGGGTCACAAAGAGTTTGGACGTGACTGAGCGACTAAGTACACACACATTCTGTCACTTGGTTGCTAAACATAAGCAAGTCCAAACAAATCATCTAATCCTCAGCTTCTTTGCCATTGAAATTTTTTTTTTTTTCTTGGATGGGGGGGTGCAGAAAATTATTTTATGTATGTGAAAATACTTATCAAATGTTAGCCAAGTAATTATTTT
This sequence comes from Madoqua kirkii, assembly GCA_006408675.1. Lineage (NCBI taxonomy): Eukaryota > Metazoa > Chordata > Mammalia > Artiodactyla > Bovidae > Madoqua > Madoqua kirkii. The sequence goes on along the minus strand of SJYC01075617.1, from coordinate 6,360 downwards.
GGGAAAATGCTTTTCTGATTTGATTTAGGCACTCACTATGTATCTTAGACATGACCCTTTTACTTCTAAAATGTTCCAGTCTTAGTCTTCATCCTTTAATAGAAAATTAAGTAAGATCTTTGTTAAAGGCACTGTGTAAAAATGATTCCACACTTCAAAAATCAAACTCCACATTATTAACAATTGAGTGTCATTCATTATCTGAAAATATGTTGCTGTGAAAAGTGTGGCCTGCTCTTTGTCTTCCTCATTTATGTTATGATGTTTTCAGTAATTCAAAAATTTAATTATTTTTCTCTTGTCCAAGAAACTCTAAAGGAGCTTGTATGGCCCTCCTGTAGGGATACAGGTGCTTAAAATAGAAAGGAGCTTCTCCAGACAGATGTTTATGAAGTGGAGTTTCTCTGCATTTAATTTCCTCTGGAAGGTAAGCACTCTGTCAACGTTTTTTCATCAAGCTTTTGCTGCAGCTATATTACTTCAGTCTAGGCCCGCCGTACTAGGGAAAAATAAACAGATTCATGAATTATCCTCAGTGTATATGTTTAATCAAGGGAGTGACTGTGATCTTGACTGTGTATTAGACTTTACCTTTTAAAGATTGCTTAATTTTACATTTTACTCAAGGAAACAGTTTTGAATGGAAATGCCTTTGATCAAGGCATTAATGCGATACTCAAGTTTAAACTAGAATAAAGTCTAATGGAATTTTATATTCTTTCTTTTCCTGTCATAAATAATAATTACCCATTTATTATTTAAGCATATGACACTTATTCAATTCGGGTCTGGCATAAGTCTATGAAGAAAGGCACGTAGTCCTATGGGGGATCTTAAATTAGCCAATCATGCTCCTTACTTAGCAGATGAGGGAAATGGTGCTCAGGAAAGCTGAGAAGTAGTAAAGGATTTTTCCAAGGTCACACTAATTCCTGTTGTTACAAAACTATGCAGCAATGCATCATTGTTCCTTTTGGAGTATGTCTGATGGCTTCTGCCCCTTCAGACCATGTCTTTGCTTTTCAGATTGCTGTCTGGTGTTGTTTTCAAGCCCTTAGAAGATACAGAAGCTTTTAAGTGATGCAATATATTCAGGACTTTCCTTCCTTGGTCTTTATCAGGAGATATTTCTCCCCTGTTTTCTTGACATATTTCATTATAATGAATAAATGACTGATGTTGGATTGGATACTATCATGGTTTCCAGGCAGCATGGTCTAGTGTTTTAACTTTTAGGACCCAAATATGCCTCCAACTGACTTAAAATATTAGCTCTCAGAGAGTCCTTTGGGTAGGTAACACTCTCAGATACATCCTCTATTGTTTCCTCCAGCTGCATATACAGTGGTCAGCATTCCTCAACAAGCTACAAAGAACGAGATTTTGCATCTAGTCCGTTTTCAGTGTTTGATATAAATGCATGACCTTATTCATAGATGAGTTTTAAAATATTTTTATCAGTGACGCATAATCAAATCCTAAAAAGGAATCAAGCAATGAATTAATTCAAATGGATTCCACATAGGCTGTAAGCATTGAGGAGAGGTATTCAATCACCATCTTTCCTTCATAGCTCACCTTTTAAATTCTTTTTCAGAAAAAGAACATGAGAAAATGGTTTAATTCAAGGAGAAGAAAGTGAAAAGGAGGATAAAAAGGTTACTATTTATAAATACTGAGGAAGATAAAAGAAATAATGCCTTTAGAGGAACTTTTACCAATGCAAATTTTGACTCAGTACAAAGCATATGTTTGTATTCAGGATAAATAATAGCCAGTGGAGACAGCACAATGGTTTTCTATTTTTATTTATTTATTTTTGATGTAAATCATTTTAAAGTCTATTATTTTTTACAATTTTATGTTTGGAATTTTTGGCCACAAGGCATGTGGGATCCTAGCTCCTCAATCAGGGATTAAATCCATACTCCCTGCATTGGAAGGCAAAATCTTAACCACTGGAAGGCCAAGGAAGGCCCAACTCAATGCAAAATGGTTTTGAACATTGTATAATATTGGAGAAGGTCCATGTGGAGCTGGGACTTCCATCCCTACTTGCCCTTACCCCAAGTATTAGGAGAGTCCTTGTGGGAAGTTGGACTTTCAGTCTCATCTAGCAGTAATGAGATACCCTTTTAACTCCCAGCTGGTGTGAAGTTAGAGGTTCACTGAAGAATCAGGATTTTCACCACTTCCCGGAAATAGTGAGGTCATCACACTGTCCAGTTCAGTTCAGTCACTCAGTCGTGACTCCATGAATCGCAGCACGCCAGGCTTCCCTGTGCATCACCAACTCCTGGAGTTCACTCAGACTCACGTCCATTGAGTCAGTGATGCCATCCAGCCGTCTCATTCTCTGTCATCCCCTTCCTCCTGCCCCCAATCCCTCCCAGCATCAGAGTCTTTTCCAATGAGTCAACTCTTCGCATGAGGTGGCCAAAGTACTGCAGTTTCAGCTTTAGCATCATTCCTTCCAAATAAATCTCAGGGCTGATCTCCTTTAGAATGGACTGGCTGGATCTCCTTGCAGTCCAAGGGACTCTCAAGAGTCTTCTCCGATACCACAGTTCAAAAGCATCAATTCTTCGGTGCTCAGTCTTCTTCATAGTCCAACTCTCACATCCATACATGACTACTGGAAAAACCATAGCCTTGACTAGATGGACCTTAGTCAATAAAATAATGTCTCTGCTTTTGAATATGCTATCTAGGTTGGTCAGAACTTTTCTTCCAAGGAGTAAGCCTCTTTTAATTTCATGGCTGCAGTCACCATCTGCAGTGATTTTGGAGCCCCCCCAAAATAAAGTGACACTGTTTCCACTGTTTCTCCATTTATTTCCCATGAAGAGATGGGACTGGATGCCATGATCTTCGTTTTCTGAATGTTGAGCTTTAAGCCAACTTTTTCACCCTCCACTTTCACTTTCATCAAGAGGCTTTTTAGTTCCTCTTCACTTTCTGCCATAAGGGTGGTGGTAGTGGTTAAAAATGGAAAGGAGATTGCTAGAAATCTCACCCCTTCTTAGAAGTAACAAGGAGTCCCTCCCCTCACATTTCAATGAAAGCCAAGAGGGAACCCGGTCTTCTACTTCCACCAGGTGGTAAAGAGGTAGTGACTTAGGGGTCTATGGGACTGTGTTCCAAATTGTAGATTAAAACTGCAGTATGATGTCACTGACAACAATCACTGGAGAGGATGCAGAGGGTCAGAATCATTTATATACTGCTGGTAGGAATATAAACAGTAAAGCCATTTTGAGTTTATTTTTGTGTGTGGTGTTAGAAAGTGGTCTAGTTCCATTCTTTTGCAAGTGGTTGACCAGCTTTTCCAGCACTACCTGTTAAAGAGACTGTCTTTACTCCATTGTATGTTCTTGCCTCCTTTGTCGAAGATAAGGTGTCCATATGTGTGTGGGTTTATCTCAGGGCTTTCTATCTTGTTCCATTGGTCTATATTTCTGTCTTTGTGCCAGTACCATACTGTCTAGAAAGCTGTGGTACATATACACAATGGAGTATTACTCAGCCCTCAAAAAGAATAAGTTTGACACAGTTCTAATGAGATGGATGAAACTGGAGCCAATTATACAGAGTGAAGTAAGCCAGAAAGAAAAACACCAATACAGTATACTGACACATATATATGGAATTTAGAAGACAGTAATGATGACCCTGAAAGTGAGACAATATAAGAGACACAGAGGTATAGACCGGACTTTTGGCTTCAGAGGGAGAGGGAGAGGGTGGGAAGATCTGGGAGAATGACAACGATACATATATACAATCATATGGGAGATGAAGCACCAGTCTATGTTCAATACAGGATACAGGATGCTTGGGGCCGGTATATGGGATGAACCGAGGGGATGGGCAGGGAAGGGAGGGGGGAGGGGGCTTTAACATGGGGAGATCGTCTACACCTGTGGCTGATTCATGTCGATGTATGGCAGAACCAATACAGTACTGTGAAATGGAATAAGCATTAAACAAAAATTAAAAAAAAAAACAGTAAAGCCATTTTGAAAAGCAGCTTGACAGTTTCTTTAAAAACTGAATACGCACTTTTCATGCTGCTGCTGCTAAGTTGCTTCAGTTGTGTCCGACTCTGTATGACCCCATAGATGGCAGCCCACCAGGCTCCCCATCCCTGGAATTCTCCAGGCAAGAATACTGGAGTGGGTTGTCATTTCCTTCTCCAATGCATGAAAATAAAAAAGTCAAAGTGAAGTTGTTCAGTTGTGTCCGACTCTTAGCGACCCCATGGACTGCAGCCCACTAGGCTTCTCCATCCATGGGATTTTCCAGGCAAGAGTACGCACCTTTCATACTACCCAGCAATTGCAGTGCTGGTCATTCATCACAGAGAAATGAAGACTATGTTCAGACAAAAACCTGCACGTGAATGCTCGCAGTAGCTTTTTTCTTAATTGCCTAAAACTGGAAACAACCCAAAGAACTCTCTCAACTGTTGAGTTAAATGGGCACATCTAAATTGTGGATTACTACTTACTAATAAAAAAGAATAAACTATTGACACGTGCAGCAACCTGTATGAACCTCCAGAAAATTATACCAAATGGAAAAGTGAGTTGCAAAAGTTTACATACTGCGTGATTCTATTTATATATAATTCCTGAAAGTAAAAAGATTCAAGAAACAAAAAACAGATTAGTGGTTGCCGGGAATTAAGAAGGGGGATGGAAATCATGCCCAATATAAAAAGGCAACATATGTAATCTCAAAGTGATGTAAGCGCTCTCTATCTTGACTATAAGTGTCAGTACTTTGGTTGTGACACTGCTGCAGTTTTGCAAGATATTATCATTTACAGAAACTGGGTAAAATGTGCACAAGATACGTCTCTGTATTGTATATTATATATATATGTGTTATATGTATAATTAAATAGCTTCATGTACTATATAATTATCTAAAAATAATTTTAAAATTTCTATTATATATACATACATATGCATATATATGTACGAGTATATATAATATATATACTATCTTTTAAAGTTTTCATTCTATATATCATATTTTAGGAAATCAAAACAATATGACTAATTTTGGATAGGTTGCATATTTTCCTCCAGAAACTTGTTCATGAGAACTTATCAGACTGACAGAGTTAATTACTTAATAAACCTTAGACTGTCAGCCTCTGAATGCTACCTACTCATTTCTATGAGTTAGCTATATTAAAATTGTTAACATGTGCATCATATATGTGAGGGAACTGAAAAATTATATATATTCAGGATTGACCAGTGTTTCCCAAAGCATGGCCTGAAGACCCCCTTGGAGGACTCAGGCTATTTCAGGAATCCTCCAGGTCAAAACGATCTTCATAAACACTATTTACGCCTATTTATTACTATTTCCTCTTCACAGTGAAACTTTTGCACTGATGGTGGGTAAAACCACTGGAACTTTAGCAAGAATCAAGATAGAGGCACTGAAGTGTTCTAATAGTCATCGCATTCTTCACTGCTGTGCATTCACAGAAATAAAAGTGTCTGTTACACTTAAGAGCATCCTTAATGAAGTGTGAAAAATTATTGATTCTATTAAATTTCAACATTTGAGTAGATGCTATTTTTAATATTCCATTTGGTAAAATGAGAAGGGAGCATAAATCGTTTCTGAGCAAACCCAAGTATGATCGTTGTTTCTAACGAAAGCACTGGTGAAATTCTTTCAATTCTGAATTGAATGAACTGCTTTTTTCATGAAATAACATTTTACTTAAAAACTGACACTTAAACTGTAATTATTCACACTTGGATACTCGGCAGACATTTTCTTGAAAAGAAACAAGAAAGTCTGTCAGTTCAGGGAAAACAAATGCCTGTGTTTGTTGCCAGTGATAAAAATTTGTGATTGCAAGTAGAAATTAAAATTTTGGGACATTTGTATCTGCTACTATAGTTTGGCAACTTTCTAAAACTTAAACGTTTTCTGATGAGATTGGTGGCAAAATGAACAAATGTGATTTTAATATTGTAGAATGAAATGTGTCAACACTCCAGTCTGTGTAGTGATGACAACTGAGTGTTGACAAAATTAGGCATCAGTAAAAGCACATTTAAAGTGCAAAAGATCAATGGATTTTAATGTAACTCAATATGAAAAATTAATTTATATTGTAACTAATCTTTAAGCAACTGTGGTCTGTGGTCTATTTTTGATGTGGCATCAAAGAAGAATGACCACAATTATCTGAAAAAGCTATTAATATTATCTTCCCTTTTCCAGTTACACATCTGTGTGAAACTGAATTTTTATCTACTTTTTACAGAACAATATATTGCAACAGATTAAATGCAGTAGCCAATACAAGAATCCAGTCAGTTTCGC
>SJYC01075615.1:0-16276 GCA_006408675.1 Madoqua kirkii | reverse complement strand
TCCAGCAATCCCACTGCTGGGCATACACACTGAGGAAAACAGAACTGAAAGAGACACATGTACCCCAATGTTCATTGCAGCATTGTTTATAATTGCCAGGACATGGAAACAACCTAGATGTCCATCAGCAGACGAATGGATAAGAAAGCAGTGGTACATATACACAATGGAGTATTACTCAGCCCTTAAAAAGAATAAATTTGACTCAGTTCTAATGAGATGGATGAAACTGGAGCCGATTTTACAGAGTTAAGTAAGCCAGAAAGAAAAACACCAATACAGTATACTGGCACATATATATGGAATTTAGAAAGATAGTAACGATGACTCTGTGAGACAACAGAAAAGACACAGAGGTATAGAACGGACTTTTGGCCTCTGAAGGAGAGGGAGAGGATGGGATGATTTGGGAGAATGGTGCTGAAACATGTTTACTATCATATAAGAAATGAAGCACCAGTCTATGTTCAATACAGGATACAGGATGCTTGGGGCTGGTGTATAGGATGATCCGGGGAGATGGTGTGGGGTGGGAGGTGGGAGGGAGCTTCAGCATTGGGAGGTTGGGTACACCTGTGGCTGATTCATGTCAATGTATGGCACAACCAATACAGAATTGTAAAGTAGAATAAAGTATTAAAAAAAAAAGCATCAATTCTTTGGCACTCAGCCTTCTTCACAGTCCAACTCTCACATCCATACATGACCACAGGAAAAACCATATTACACCAGTATAAATACTACTTTTAATAATATGGAGATTGAAAATAGATTTTCCTGGTCATTTGGAAATGTTGATGGCATTATATTAAAAAATTGAAGAGTTAATGTTGATGAGAGAAAAGCCTTGTAAGAAATGTATTGTGGATCCATAAAATGCAGAATTGTTTCAGAGCCACAATAAATTGATGTCCTATTCATTTTTACATTTTTAGGACTTCATAAATCCCTTTGCAGTCTCTATTATAACATAGTTCAAGATCTAGCAATGTGGAAGAATGCAATTTAATAAAATCCATACAAATGATCTCCTAACAGATAACATATAAACCTAGCTTGAAAAAAAAACTTTAGATGCCACAAATAAAAGGGAGCTCAAAATGAGAAAAACAAATAGATGTTGTAGTGGCTCAGGGAATTATTAAAATAGAATCAAAGCACTTGGGGCTTAAGGCTTGAGTTTTATAAACAGAATATATTTGAGTTGTGGATGTTTTTAGTCTGCTCTACTAATCTCTGCTTTTGATTGGCATATTTATACCATTAAACTTTAAGGTAATTATTGGTATGTCAGGGCTTAACAGTGCCATTTTATTATTTATTTCCTACTTATTTACTCTGGTATTCAGTCTTCTATTTCTTTCCTTTTTTTTCTACCTTCCTGTGGGTTATTCAAATAAATTTTTAGAGTCAATTTTCCTTTATTACAGTGATTTTTGAGTTTATCTTTTTGTATAACTTTCTATGTGATATACTGTAGTAACCACATGATTTATCACAGCCTACTGCTTTCAACATTTTACCATTTTTAATGAAGTGTAGAAACTTCACTCCCATTAAGATTTACTTTTTCCCATTTCTCTTTACATTTCCCACTTTAAAATGTCATTGTCTAGAGTGTCAGAAGGTATAATTTTCATTTCAATCATCAGATATGAAATACATGAGAATGATAGTCTACTGTATGTATCCATATTCTGCTTTTTCAATTGATCTTCATTCCTGACGCTTCAAGATGTCTTTTTTTAAAAAATAATTTCATTTATTTTAGAACTTCCTCTAGCCAATATTTATTGATAGTCATGCTAACAATGAATTCTTCTTAGATAAAATATCTTCATCTGAATATGATCTTATTTCTCTTCATTCATGAAGGATAGTCTCACTAAATACCGAATACATGGTTGATGGCTCTTTCAATATTTGCTCTGGCTCTGTGGCTTCAGATGAGGAATCTTCTGTGATTTGAATGGATGTTTTCTTACAGGCAACCCATCATTTTTCTTTTTTTTTTCTTTTGGCCCTGGCTGCTTTCAAGTTTTTTCTGCCTTTATTTTTCAGAAATTTATGTGTCTTGGCATGAATTTCTTATGGTTATCTAGTTTGGGGATCACTCAGCTTCTTGAATCTCTAGGTTCTTCCCATTTGCCATATTTGAAAAGTTTTTAGCCACTATTTCCTTGAAAACTTTTAAATGCCACTCTGTTGGACCATTGGTTGTAGCTCCTCATCTATAGTGTCTCCTGTTCTGCCCGTTGTTCCCACAGTGGGAACCATTTTTAAGGAGACAACCTTGAGAGAGTGCTATGTTGCTGAGACCATCTGGCTGGTTTACATGACTGAGGGTAGTTGAGGCCTCTACATAAACTTTTAAGATAACTGGAGGGCAGTTGCTGAGACCCACTCATCTTGCATCACTTAAGCCTTATATTTCAATCTGGAGTGATCTGTCCCTTTCTTCTCTCTCTTCTTGCCCTCTGTGTACAAGGGCCAGTTTGTGAACCCAAACTCTCCTCCTGGGACTTTGATTGGTTTTATGAATATTGGATCTTGTGTTGGTTTCCCACAGGAAACTGAGGCTGTGGTAAATCACTTATAGCCTGTTTTCTCTGATTCTTATATTAAATTCCATTGATCTGTTCTCAACTTACCCATCTCCACTCCATTAATACACCTATTCAGTAAGATCATTTATCATTATTATATTTTCAGTTATATCATTTCCATTTGATTCTTTTCAACAAGTTATATTTCTTTGCTGAGATATCTTATATTTCAGTTTATTTCGAGAAGACTTGTGATTGCTTGTTGAAGCATTTTTAGGATGAATGTTGTAAAACTCTTATCAAATAATTTCAACAACTGATTCATCTCAGTGTTGGCACCTGCTAATTATCTTTTGACATTATTTGTTTCCTGATATAATGGATAATTTTTTGCTGTATACTGAACACTTTTTCTGTTATGGTAAGGAAACTCTGGGTCTAATTATAGTGTTTTATTTAAACAGGGAGTCATGTATTTTAGGTTTATAATGAACTAACTGGCCTGATTTTGTGGCCTCTGGTTCGAATGTGAATTACATTTTCAGGGCCATTGAGATATTATTTTGGTCTGCTGGTATTGTTGCATTTCCCATTGGCTCTCCCCCCCCCCCAACCTTTTTTCTTTTTTTTGCTGATGCTCCTTAAAGGAACAGGCAGTCTATTATCTCTTTGTGAGGTGTGGATGAAGATCTTTCTCTAATCAAGAGCTGTTACTGTAATTTTTTTCTGGATGGTGCCCCTAAATGTTGGGGCTTGAGTTCATTTTTTAATAGGGAAGCTTGGATCTAGGCAAAGTGCATATCCAGATTTGAAATATCTCCTTAAAGTTAAAACTTCAAAGAATTGTTCAGGCTGTGAAGACATGATCAAAGAAAGTCTGCTCACAGTTTCATCGAATTCTACCAAACATTTAAGATTTAATTGAGTCTTCATGCATTGGGTAGAAAAATATTTATGAAAAAAATGATATGCACAAGCCAGTATCACATATGAATTTTGGGGTCTAAATTTACATTAGAGTGTTAATTTCAAGCTGGGAAAAATCAAACATATCTAGTTCTTATCAAATCCTTGAAGACACACCCCCAATAATTCAAAATGCTTCTTCAAAAAGATATTCACAAACCAAGGCTCATTTATCTTTTATAGAAGAAAAAAGTGAAAATTAGAGTCATCATTAAAACATAAATTGAATTAGAAAGTGAATGACCATAAAATACTGCTGACAGATGCTATAAAGACACCAAAGAAAAAAGAGGCTATGGAATAATGAAGGGAACTATAAGCTTGGTGCTAAATTTGGGCATCTAGTCATTCATTATAGACCTTATTTAAAAAGTAATGAAAATTAGTTTTAAAGCTTTAAGTAGAAGAATCGCAACTGAGAAAGAGAAAACACTGCCTTTTACTTGAAGCTTTCATTTCAAATGATGTTGAATGACCCATTAGACTGATGAAATTGAAAATTTAATGTCATACCTTTGTATATTGAGTATCTTGTATTTTGTGATCTATAATTCTAGTTTTCAGTTTATCTGAAACATTTTATGTGCCAGGAAAACAACAACAATGCAATTTGCATATTTGTGAGGAGGCTGTGATTCTTCTGTTTAAAAAATTGGACAAAATATCACTTAAAGTTGGATGACGTTATCTCTTACAAAGACTGTATAAGCAAAATTCATATACCACTGATCATATTCATTCATCAGAACTTTCGTTCTTAAGAGTCCTTGTGTCAGTAAACATTACCATTGTGAAACAAGGAGTTTTCTTTTTCTAACCAAATGAGTATCACAGGCTCCTCCCATAATAGTGATTGTAATTGTGATGCTCAGTGAGTCAAAAATCATATGTGAGAAACTAATTGACATGTACTATACTATACTTTTGAAGTAGTTTGTGTTTAGTTTTTCTCAGTTCAGTTCAGTTCAGCTGCTCAGTCGTGTCTGACTCTTTATGACCCCAGGAATCGCAGCATGCCAGGTCTCCCTGTCCATCACCAACTCCTGGAGTTCACTCAGACTCACATCCATCGAGTCAGTCAGTGAGAACTATATACATGATTAAAAAAAAAAAAAAAGGCAGTGCACTGGAATGTAACACATTCAATTCATTCTGTGAACAATGCTTGCTCAGCATTTTCATTTGCAGAATCTTTGCAATAATTGACCCAACTATTGATCAAAATGATTAAGAACAAAACCCTACACCTTTCTTCAGAGGTAATTGCTTCAGTTTCCCATTTTCATTTCCAGCTCTGATATTATCCTCTCAGAGGTTCACATAATAGGCATTTAAAAGATTTGTTGAATGAATTAATGATCCCATACCTCCTATCACAGTGGGTAGTAAAACCTTTCTTATATAAGATGCTTTCTGCTAATGTGTAAACAAGCTAATGTGTTATTCTTTCCAGGTAACAAAATACTCAAATTCAGTTACAAGGTAGGCATATTATTTTGTATAGCAATTTTAGAAGACCATTTAAGAAGAGAGCTTATTTTTTGACTAAAAGACCCTGAAACAGGCTGATAAGCAAATCTTGTGTCACCTTTTGCCACAATTGGGATTTATAAGCACAGTAGCTTTCTTCAATGCTTTCTCAGGAAGATAGATTACCAGTGCCATGTGGGTGATTTCCATTAGGCTGATGAAATATTTTCCAGAGACATTCTGTTCCTGTTGAATGAGGATGAATAGTTTTCCTGTTACAGGAATTTGGGGTAGGTCCCCGTAGTACTGCAACAACAGACATGACCTTGAAAGGACAAAAATCTAGATCTAGAGTGCATATAAAATTCCAATTCTGACAAAATATTGTAGCGATCCTTCATGGTATATAGCTATCAATACCTTTGTTTTTTAGATGCAGTCATTAAGTAACTGGGATTGTACCCAAAATGTGAAAAGCTAAGTCTGACTGGCTATCTGAAGGCAAGTGAAGCAAGATAAGCAACAAACTTTGTTCATTTGATCTTTTGTCTTTAGAAAGTAATTTTATTTATGGCTTTGCTTAAGTGGTCATTCTTTTTTTTTTTTGAAAGCAATTTTTATTTTATTTTTTTAAATTTTATTTTTACTTTATTCTACTTTACAGTACTGTATTGGTTTTGCCATACATTGACATGAATCAGCCACAGGTGTACACGAGCTCCCAATCCTGATACCTCCTCCCACCTCTCACCTCATATCATCTCTCTGGATCATCGCCATGCTCCAGCCCCAAGCATCCTGTATCCTGTATCGAACATAGACTGGCGCTTCATTTCTTATATGATAGTATACATGTTTCAATGCCATTCTATCAAATCATCTCACTCTCTCCCTCTCCCTCAGAGGCCAAAAGTCCATTCTATACCTCTGTGTCTCTTTTGTTGTCTCACATACAGGGTCATCATTGCTATTTTTCTAAATAAAGTGATCATTCTTAACATAAGCAGCTCAGAAACCAAAGCTAAGCTAGAAAGCACTTCACAAAACTCTTATGTTTCATAAGTCAAAGGAATTTAAAATGCAAGGTACCAAATTTGCAGCTCATATACTCTGCTATATGATCAAGGAGTGAATCTTCTGCAATCTCTAGTCTATCAATTATATTCCTCTTTCATTATATTTTAAATCTTATCTTTTCATGTGAAAAATGCAATAAGTTTTATTAGAACTTATTATTTAGTGGAGGGTGAAAGAGTGTTAGCTCTTTTTTTTTCTGAATGATATAAAATCTTTCTCAAAGAATTTAAGTTGAAATATTGATAGATACAGATTTTTAAATAAAATTTTAGATATATTTTATCTTTAATGACTTTCCTGCTTTGTGTGTGTATATGTGCATATTTGGAGGGGTGTAAATTATTTCTGTATTGAAAAATAATGAAAATACTTCAGAAGTCCTTTAGTGAAAATTATCATTAATAATGGTTGGTAATTAAATTATAAAGTTTAGCTAATATGTGAAATTACATATAAATAGATGTATATACATTCTCTTTCCATAGTTCTGATCAGTTACCATGATTTAATTAAATAATATCAGTTTTCCAAAAAAAAGTTTAAAGTTTCAATTACGTTGATAACTAGGAGAAATTTTATAAAAGTATACACTTCACTGCTGGATCTTCACTCAATAGAAATTGTTTTTGAAAGGGCCCAGATGGTACGCTTAGCAGACAAAAACTCCAAAGCAACCATTATAATTATGTGCAAAAAGTTAAGAGAATTATCTGACAAAGGAAGAGATGACAATATCTCACCAAACAGAGAATACCAATAAGGAAATAAAAAATTAGAAAAAAAGAACAAATAGAAATTTATCCAAGGGATGCAAACTTGGTTTCACCTTTGAAAAGTGATGAATGATTGATATCATATGACAATCTCAATAGATTTGATATTTAACAAAATTACCATTATTTTATACTAAAAATACTGGGCAAACTAAGAATAACAGGGACTTCCTCAACCTGATAAAGGGCATCTGTGAAAACTCCACAATAAACATCAGATTTAAAGGTGAAAAACCAAATACTTCACTAAAAATCCGGAATAAGTCAGACATTTACCCTCAACATTTCTCTTTAACACTGTACTGAATGTTCTCATCACAACAATTAGGTGAGAAATGGAAGAAACAAAACTAGCTTCATATGCAGATGACATTACATATAGAAATTCCTAAAGAATCCGCAAAACAAATACAACTTTACTTAAAACTAAAAAGAGACCTCAGTCTTGTCTTAGACTTTAGTCTCTATTCAGACTTCAGAATACAAGACTAATACACACAAAAAATGTGCTGGCAATTAAAAATTTGAAAATTAATTAACTCATTTATAATGCTATCAAAAGAAATAAAAAACTTGGATCAAAGTCAGTAAGGGCAATGCATGATTGTACTCTGAAAACTACAAAATAATGTTACAAAATAAAGATTTAAATAAATGGCAAAAAATTCACGTTCCTGGATAGGAGGTATCAATATTGTTAAAATGGCAATAGTCTCCAAATTCAATCTACAGATTCAATATAGTCTTTATGAATATCCTTGCTAGCATTCCTCATAAATTGATAAATTAATTCTAAAACTCATATGAAAGTGCAAGGAGCCCAGAAAAGCTAAAATAATTTTGACAAAGAAAAATAATTTTGAAAGGCCCTTACTTGATGATTGCAAAGTCATGACAAAATTACAGTAAACAAAATAGTGTGATACTGCTATACAGATATGACAGTATATAAAACATAGATCAATGGAAGAAAATTGAAAGTTTTGGAAATAAACACTTACATTTAAGTTCAAATGATTTTTTAACAAGGGTGCCAAGACTGTTCAATAGAGGAAGAATACTCTTTTCAACAAATGGTGTTGGGACAATTGATAACCATATGCAAAGTAATGAAGTTAGATTTCACAGCATGTGAAAACTTAACTCCAAATGAATCAGTAATATAAGTGTAAATCGAAGATATAAAGCTCTAAGAAAAAAAAAAGTAGGAGTACATTTTTGTGACTTGGGATTAGGCAAAATTTCTTAGGTGTGACACCAAAAGGATAAAAAATAATAAGAAAATAAAGAGATAAATATGAAGTAATCACAATTAAAACCTTGCTGCTTCTGCTGCTAAGTCACTTCAGTTGTGTCCGACTCTGTGCGACCCCATAGACGGCAGTCCACCAGGCTCCACTGTCCCTGGGATTCTCCAGGCAAGAACACTGGAGTGGGTTGCCATTTCCTTCTCCAAGGCATAAAAGTGAGAAGTGAGAGTGAAGTCGCTCAGTCGTGTCCGACTCTTAGCGACCCCATGGACTGCAGCCTACCAGGTCCTCCATCCATGGGATTTTCCAGGCAAGAGTACTGGAGTGGGGTGTCGTTGCCTTCTCCACAATTAAAACCTTACATGCTACAAATGTGTGATTTATTTTTCATCAAGGAAGTGAAACGATAAATCACAGATTAGGAGAAAATATTTGCAAATTATATATCTTGTGGGATTTATATATATGATATATAAAGAATGCTTTCACCTTAACAATAAAATGAAAAATAGCTTAATTTAAAAATGGGCAAAGGATTTGAATAGATATTTCTTCAAAGATGGTCTACAAATGGCCAAGAAGCACAATGACATTAACATTTGGGAAATACAGATCAGAAGCATAGTAAAATACAGCTTCATACCCATTGTGTGTGTGTGTGTGTGTGTGTGTGTGTGTGTGTGAGTTGCTCAGTCCTGTCTGACTCTTTGCGAACCCATGGACCATAGCCTGCCAGGCTCCTCCGCCCATGGGATTCTCCAGGCAAGAATACTGGAGTGGATTGCCATTCCCTTCTCCAGGTCATAACCCATTTGTATGCCTATAATAAAAGAGACAGTAAAAAGAGTTGGCAGGGATGTTAAATCAACATCTTCATATACTGGTGATTGGGATTAACTATGCTGTCGCTACTTTACAGAACAGTTAGAATGTTACCTTAAAAGGTTAAAAATAAAATTTTCATGTGAGCAATTCCACCATTAGTTATATATAAAGAGAACTGATGCATATGTCCATATGAAATCTTGTACATGAATTAGTATAGCAGCATTATTCACAATAAAGAAGAATGGAAACACCTCAGCTATCAACTGATGAATGGGTAAACAAAATGTGATATATCCATACCAAAGAATATATTCAGCTTTAAAAAAAGGCTGCTCCGTCCCTGGGATTCTCCAAGCAAGAACTCTGGATTGGGTTGCCATTTCCTTCTCCAATGCATGAAAGTGAAAAGTGAAAGTGAAGTTGATCAGTAAGTGTCTGACTCTTTGTGACCCCATGGACTACAGCCCACCAGGCTCCTCTGCCCATGGAATTTTCTAGCTAAGAGTACTGGAGTGGGGTGTCATTGCCATCTCTGAAAAAAGAAATCAAGTAATGCTAAATCCTACAACATGGATGAACTTTGGAAATATTATTCTAAGGTAAAGAAAATAGTCACAAGAACTATACACTATATGATTTCATTTATATAAGGTGTCCATAATTTAAAGGCCATAGAGACACAAAGTATATTAGTTGTTGCCAGTGGCTGAGGACAGGGCATGTTGTGGAGGGTTCTGAGAAAAAGGGAAGTAAAGGATAATGGTTATATATTCATCTCTTAGGGGAGATGAATATATTTCAAAATTATTGGTAATGCTTAATAACCTTGTAAATACACTGAAAAAGAATACATTGTATGCTTTATTTATATTTAATTTTATAAAGATCTTTTTAATATGGACTATTTTTTTAACTCCTTACTGAATTGGTTACAACTTTGTTTCTGTGGTTTTATCTTTTGTTTTGCTTTTGACCTAAAGATAATTGGAATCTTAGTTCCCCAATCAAGGATTGAAACTGCACTCCTGAAGTGAAAGGTGGAAGTCTTAACCACTAGGGAAGGCCCCACATTGTATGCTTTAAATCAGCTAATCGTATGATATTAGAATTATATCTCAATGAAATTAAAAAAAATTAGACTGTGGTATCGATTTCATCATTGGTCCAATATTTATTTAGAAGAGATTGTGTGTGTGTGTGTGTGTGTGTGTGTGTGTTTCAATTTTTAAGTTGATATGATACTTATTTATTCCTGGGATTGATTATATTGCTTTTGGGGCAAATAATACCATGTTCACTACTTTCACTTTTCATTGATTTTTTGGTGATTATTTATTTAGGTTTCTTAGACTGATTTTTGTATCATGGAGACTAATTATAAGAGCATTCTTTCAGTATATGTAATATATATCTGGATATATATTTATTAGTCCAGTGAATCTCAGGATCAGCATCAAAATACACAAGTCACACTCTCATCAATTGTAATGACAAAGGTCTTGTTGCACTTGGTCTCTTTTTTAAATGAAATCTTTCTGAAATTCGAGTGGAATGTAGATTTAGATAATTACTTTATTAGGTAAACTTTATCAATAGTATTATGTGCAATACACTTTGTCCACTTGATCTACTGATCACTGAGACAGAAGTTATGTCAAATTTTCCTTCTCTTCTTTTGTTTGGATGGGGATTTTCCATTTAAGATTTTTTAATAAAATTCCTAATCTGCTTGGGTCAGGCTCTTTCAGACTGAGGCTCATCTTGTTCTGTTTGAAATGTTTTTGATGACTCGATTTATTTCTCCATCTTCAGGTGAGAAGATGAATTAAGGTGTTTCCCAATGGTTCAGTAATTTTTGTTTGGTGCTTAATTTAAATTTGTGCCTGCACAGTTATCTATGATATATGCCCCTTTTAAAATACACATGCCTCTAGATCTCAGTCATCTTATTTTGGATATCAGAAAAACAATGTTGGTTAACAACAGAACTTACTTTATCTCTGTGAGTGCTGCTGAGCTATGCCAATTTTCAGGAAGAAAGCAAATTTGATCCTTGTCTTTCACACAGCTTACACACGTACTCCAACCTATGCTTTTACTTGATGCTATTGGAGTATGAATAATTTTCTACCATTTCATTCTGAAAACTTTCACTGGGCCCAGGAACTTCAAAGCTATTTTATTTCTGTTATCAACTTTCAATTTGGTTGAAATAAGTTTTTAAAAATTTTACTTTTTCTCATTTCTTTTATTTGGGGTTATAGTATGAGGTTTAACATTTTCCTCACTTAAGCACAGATAAAATTGTATTCGTTATTTTGAGATTTTCCTTCCATTTCATAGGCATTAAGAAGTAGGGAGGACTATCAAATGAATTTTTGTAGTTACTAATATCTCTACCATTAAGGATTGATGTCTTTTTGTTTTCTTTTGTTTAGATGTTTATTTGGATGGTATTCAAGAGGAAGACGTTTGGACAAAAATGAGATAAACATTTGCAGTTTTGAAAAAAAATTTTCTGTCTGCTTGTATAAGTAACGTACATGTTTGAAACATTGGGAAACAATGACTCCCATCAGGACCCTGAGGAATAGTGAGGAAGGAGGATGAAGGAAATGATGTCAGAAGCTCCATCCAACAACTGAATAGAGTGAGGATTTTAGAAGACATGATAGAGGGAGAAAAACTAGCTAGAAGCAGTTTATTACAACTATTATTTACAATAGTCTGGTCGTGATCCGAAAGAAAGGGGCAGAGGCCAGAGACACAGAGGAGGGGGGATTATCAGGACCTGGAGACCATTTGTACCGAGGTAACTGAAGAGGGAGGAATAAGAAATAATCAATGCTCTAACTGGGCAACTAGATGGACGATGGAGAAGACTGGAGAAGTGCAGGCTGGCAGCCTCAGAGGGCATTTCGGACATCTGGAAGTACTTTAAATTAACTTGATTGAATTTTTTCTTGCAAGTCAGAAATCTGTACATATATTATGGATAAGTACAACTTTTAATTGAATTAAATGACTATTCCTGGCCCTTCAGGCAAGAGGAAACAATAAAGCCTGCCTTCTGCTTTTAGCAATTTTCTGTGCCCAAAGCTGAAAACCAAGGGACAAAGGATTGTCCATAACTGAAGTGAGGAGATCCTGACCTCAATGACCCTGACACTGTAGCACTAAGGGGAATGATTTAAAAATTCTTTGGGGAAATGTTGATGTGCAATGTGGAGTTAATAAAGATGGACTAAACTCTCCCCACATGTTCTATACAACAGTCATTCATTACCCCAGAATTTTCCCTAATTGTGTATACTTGGAAGACAGTCAGTGCTATTTTTACCTATTGATGCATTATCCCCCTCAGCTTCATTGTGATTCATTGTGTGCTTTCCTTGGAGCAAATATAATTTGAGATTGAAATAGCCCTATTGGGAATGCTCACGTTAAGCATGAGCTATTTTTGATATAGACTATCTGTTATAACTTAAGTAGACTAACAATTTTATGATCTTCACAGGCTTAAAGAGGCAGAAGACTTAACTGGATGGACAAGTCACACAGGTAGACTGAAGTCTTGGGATGCAATAAGGCTGGATGGAGGCCCCGGAAGGAGGTGCTTGTGTCTACTTTAGACAAACCATTCATTGTGGACTGAACAAGTCATATAGATTCTAAGGTGTCCTTTATCCTCTCCCCACTCACCTAAATCATATTATAAAGGCTCCAACTTAAGCACAATTTACTCTGTGAAAACTATCTCTGCTGTCCCCATCAAAGTGATGTCTGTCTACCTTCAACTCAAACAATATTTATTATTTGCCTCTCTCACTTGGTACTTGACAAAGGCTGATTTTTACTGGTGGCTAATGGTCCATGTTTGTTAATGGCTTATGTATGTACCTTAGGTTTCCTTAATGTGATGTTATTCATCAGTAGGACTTCAGGATCTCAATTGCTTAAGGTACCTTAACCATAGCAGTTGGTTGATAAAACTTTTTTTGGTAGATGCTTATCACTAGAATTCAGATAACATTTAGTTTCATAAGAAATGCTTTCCTTTTCATTTTCCTTACTACTAATGAGTGTGCTCTGAAAAAAAAAATCTTATGAAATTCTGAACAATTGAAATATACAGTTTACAGGGAATTTACGTATCTGTCCCTTCCATTAGACAGTGAACATTTTAAGAGCAAGGACTGATTCTCACTCATCTAATTTCCTCTTACTAAGAAGATATTCGTAATTTGAATGATCCTTAATTTTCTGCAACTTACAATCTGTCTGTGGAGGGAGAGATAGATAACAACAATGGCAATAACAACACAACAATTTTTGCAGATTATTATTGTAAACAAACAACACTATGCCAATTAACTTGCATGGTTGGGGGGGGTAAGTTTAGAAAGAGATGAGAAAGTAAGTAATACAGGGAAGAGGAAATGGTTGTTTTAAGGGGGCCTCTGTGTAGAGGTGGTATTTAATTTAAAAAACATTGAGTGAGGACTGAGCTGATGAAAACAGTAAGGGAAATCATACATAAGATATTAAAGACAAGTTAACATCAGAGCAAGGGGTATAGGTGAGGTTAGAAAACTGTACTTTCATTAGCATTTCATAGTCAAGGTACCTAAAAAAATTTATGTTAAAAAAACATAATAATGAGAGTAAATCATTTATGAACATAGTGGCTAGGAAAAGCAGTTAGCAACTGAGGTTTGTTTTTTGTTTGGGGAGGGATAGTCAGTGTTGACTTTTTTTTTTAAAACTTTGATTTATTTTTGAGCAGTCTTATTTTCACAGCAAATTGAGAGAAAGATACTTAGAAATCTCCAAAGTACTCTCTGTACCTACATGCACAGCCTCCTCTGTATCAGCATCCCCACCAGACTGGTAAATTTGCCAGTTGAGGAAACTACATCGATAACCATTATCAGCCAAAGTCGACAGTTTACAGCAACTGTGGTTTGTTTTTTGTTTGGGGAGGGATAGTCAGTGTTGACTTTTTTTTTTAAAACTTTGATTTATTTTTGAGCAGTCTTATTTTCACAGCAAATTGAGAGAAAGATACTTAGAAATCTCCAAAGTACTCTCTGTACCTACATGCACAGCCTCCTCTGTATCAGCATCCCCACCAGACTGGTAAATTTGCCAGTTGAGGAAACTACATCGATAACCATTATCAGCCAAAGTCGACAGTTTACCTTGAGGTTCACTCTTGATATTGTACATTCATTCTATGGGTTTGGATAAACATATAATGACAAGTATTCACCATTATAACATCATACAGAGTACTTTTGTCACCGTCAAAGCCCATTAACAATTCCTGGGAAATAAAAATGGAATCTGAGTAATAAAATTAAAAGTCTAATTTTTCTCTTATTCTTTTCCTCTAAGTGGAGCCTAGTTTCACTGGCTCCCAGGAAACCGCAGGCAGGGGTCTTGCACCTGGCCTTTCAGACCTGAGTTCCTGGAGGGAAGCAGCTGCATGGACACCTCCGACCCAGACAGCAACGATGGGCTGTGCGTGTAGCCTGCAATGGACACTGCAGTCTGGAGCCACGAGCAGCCCAGATGCACTGGCCTTGGGAGAATGCCATCCCCACCTCGCCGACCAGAACCGTGTAAAGCAATCCAGAAGCCCTGCCCACTACCTTTCTGGGGGACCCTGCGTTCTAGAACTAACTTGGGCTCTCTGCTCTTTGACAATAAGGCTTTTCTTTGTTTCTGAATTCGACTCCAGCTCCTCCTACTGACTCAAGCAACACCAGGCAGGAGAACCATTTGTTGGGGCCTGACTCAGAAGGGTATTATTTTCACTCCCCTAAAAATCCTTTCTGATCTGCATATTTATTCATCCCACCTCCCACAACCCCTGGAAACCACTAATCTCTCTAGTTTCCACATTTCTGCCTTTCCAGAATGTTATATAATTGCAATCATGCAGTATGCAGCTTTTTCAGATTGGTTTCTTTCACTTTGTAATATACATTTAAGGTTCCCCCATGTCTTTTTGTGGTTTGATAGTTCATTTCTTTTCAGTCAAATAAGGTTCCATTGTCTAGATGCATCAGTTTATCTATCCATTCATCTACTGAAAAACATTTTGGTTGCTCTTAAGTTTTAACAATTATGAACAAAGCTGCTATAAATACCCATGCCTAGGTTTTTGTATGAATATAGGTTTTCAATTTCTTTGAGTAAATACCAAGTTATTCAAAAGCTAGATCTTATGTTAAGAGAATGTTTTTTTTAAGAAAAGAGTATTGATGTTGGTTTCCTAGGAGATAGGATTGTACATGGGGAGAGCTGATTGAGGTGTTTACTCTTTCTGTAATTCAGTTGTTAATACTATTTAATTAATTTCTCCCTTCTGGCCTCTCATCTCCACTCTGAGTGAAGTGTCCTTTCATCAAATTTCACAAAGATTAGCAGGTGTCATGTAATAAACTTAGTTTGTATATGGGGACTCAGATAATGGAGGCTAACACAGTGGCTCAGCCCATATCAAAATCTAAACCTGAGTCAGCCTGGACTTACAGGAAATACCTGTCAGAGAATCATACTATTCACAATCTCCAACTCAACTCTGGCCAACTTTCTTTACCCTAGAAAATAAGACCTGCCAGACTTATAAGCTGAAACTCCAGTACTTTGGCCACCTCATGCGAAGAGTTGACTCATTGGAAAAGACTCTGATGCTGGGAGGGATTGGGGGCAGGAGGAGAAGGGGACGACAGAGGATAAACTGGCTGGATGGCATCACCGATTCAATGGATATGAGTTTGAGTGAACTCCAGGGGTTGGTTATGGACAGGGAGGCCTGGTGTGCTGCAATTCATGGGGTCACAAAGAGTTGGACATGACTGAGTGACTGAGCTGAACTGAACTGAGACTTATAAGGAAATCCCTGACACCCTAGCCAATGATACATTCTTTATGAACTGCCTCTTCTAACTCTCTGAAAAACTCACTACTTCCTCAAACCCTTCAGGAAGAGTGCATCACTGCTTGTGAGGCTTTGAGCTTTTCCTATCCCGGGATGTTTTTCCTGGAATAAAGAATATCAAATTTATTACTAAATTGTTTTAGGTTTGTCAGTTGACACCTGTTTACCACCCCCTTCCTGGTTATCTCTCCCTTTCATTGTCTTTACTTATAATGTAAGCTGATCATAGTGAAAATGATACCTGTCCATTGTAATATAAATTGTCTATGGTGGAGATATAACTGATTACTTCCTTCTGGTTTTACAAATCTTTGCAAATTTGTTTTTTGATTGCCTACAATCAGAATTTTTTAAATTCTTTATATTACATCATAATTTACATGTCCACTTATTATTTACTGAATTAAATACAATCTT
>SJYC01075611.1:0-21207 GCA_006408675.1 Madoqua kirkii | reverse complement strand
ATGATCTTTTAGCCATAAATCACTGCTCCTATGGCAAGAAACTTGATTCCCTGCTTGAGTTATAGCAAAGTCAATGTCTACTTTTATAAATAATATAGGTAATGTGCCCATAACACTATCTTTATAGAGTGTTTTAAAGTTCTAAAATAGGGACTTCAACATTATAAGGTTACTTGAATGTTATCAGGATCAACTGGGTTTATGTTGTAATCTCCATTAGTAAATACAAAAGCTGAGGCACAGAGAAGTTCAGTGGATTTAGTCAAAATCCTATATCCAGTCATAAGCAGAACTGGAATCTAACTCAGAGATCCTCAATGTTAGCCTAGCACTTTCAATTATATCTCAATATATGAAATCAAATTATTAAAACATAAATACAATATTTGTATATACTGCTTGTGGATTGAAATACAAAATG
This sequence comes from Madoqua kirkii, assembly GCA_006408675.1. Classification (NCBI taxonomy): domain Eukaryota; kingdom Metazoa; phylum Chordata; class Mammalia; order Artiodactyla; family Bovidae; genus Madoqua; species Madoqua kirkii. Next base: position 20,786 of record SJYC01075611.1, on the reverse strand, counting down.
AAAGTATACACATACATTTCTTATTTGGGGGATTTTGACTTTTCTATAATAGATACAAAACAGAATTAAAGGGTTTATTTGGTGGCTGTTGTGAAAATAAACTTTATCAAGGTAGAATTTACATAAAATGAAATGCATCCCAATTTAGCATATATTTTGATGAAATTTGAGAAACACATATAGCTAAATAACTCCCTCTACCATCAAGATATATAACATTTTCATCACCCCAAAAAGTTCCTTGTGATCTTTCACAGTCAATTTCATCTCTCTAACCTCAGCCCTGGCAATCACTTAACTGCTTTTCATCAATGTAGATTGTAATCCTCTTTGTTATTTTTTCACATAAATAAAAACTCCAGAGTATCTACTCCTCTGTGTCTGAATCTTTCTCTCCAAAGAATACTTGTGAGATCTGTCATGTTGTGGAGTTATACCCGTAGTTAATTTTCTTTTAATGCTGATTTAGCTTTCAGTATGACATACTGATATGTTTATTTATTTGCCTATATTTGGCTATTTGCATTGTTTCCGTATTTTGGCTATGAGGAACAGAGAAGCTGTAAACATTTGTATACAGGTCTCTGTAGGGGCATGTTTTCTTCTTTGGGATGGATAATCAGGAATGAATTGCTGTTGTATAGGGTAGATATGTTTAAATTTATAGGAAGAGGCTAAAGACTTTTTAAAATGGTTGTCACTTGCATTCTCACAAGCCACGTATGTATAAGTAACCAGTTGGTGACATTGGTATTGTCAGTCTTGCATTGTAGCCATGCTATGGGTGTTCATAGTAGTAGCTTATAATTTGGTTTGCACATATTTAATTAAATTTATGTCTAAAAGCATCATGTTTTTGATGCTATTATGACTGGTATTTCTAAGATTCCGATGTCTTCTCTCTCTGTCTGTTATCTTCATCTATCTGTCATCTGTCTATGTTCTTTGGTTTGTTTGGCCTCACTCTGCATTGGGCACACAAACTTAGGTTCACTAAAATATTTGCTAATTACATAATTTATGTAATTTTAAAATTTTATCATAAGGATTATAGGTTAGTTGTTACTAAGAATCTAGATTTTTTTTCCTTTGCTTCCCTCCCGCCCTTTAAAAGAGTTTTAGGTTTTATTTGTAGGTAAATTACTTGCAGATCAGTTTCATCCTTTGTGGCATTTTTAAAGCTTTGCAAGTACAGATTTGGAATGGATTTCATTTAATTGATAGTTTGCCCACTTACATACTGTGTCCTCTGATGATAATTCTGAATATGCTAAAGCATCATCAAAAGCTCTTCATTCTGGCTGGTTGGTGTTCAGAGTATTGTCTTAGAGCTTGTTTGTGTGACGTCTGGGAATTTTGACCTCACAGATAATTTTCTTTATCAAGACTCACAGTGTTTCACTCTATACTTACATATCTGAGCACTTACCAAAGAGGCAAAGGGTCCTTTATTCAGATTTCTAAAGTTCTTTTTCTGCATAGCTCTCTCTTTTGCAGAATTCTGCCTCCCCTAACTCTAGCTGTCTCAGCCTTTTCTAGTTGCTATTTTTTTAAGTTAATTTTTATTGGAGTAAATTTGTTGTGCAATGTTGTATTAGTTTCTAATGTATAGCAAAGTGAATCAGATAATGTATATATATATATATATGTATCTTCTTTTTTTGTGTGTATATATATATATATATATATACACACACATATATATATATGTCTTCTTTTTTGTTTTCCTTCCTGTTTAGATCACCACAGAGCACTGAGTAGAATTCCCTGTGCTATATAGTAGGTTCAGGTTCGTCATGTATTTCACGCATAGTATCAACAATGTGTTTATGTCAGTCCCAATCTCCCACCTCCTCCCACCCTTTCTTCTCCCTTGATATCCATATATGTATTTTCTACCCTTGCATCACTTTTTCTTCTTTTAGATTCCACATATATGCATTAATATATGATATTTGTTTTCCTCTTTCTGACTCACTTCACTCTGTATGACTGTCTGACTGTCTCTAGGTCCATTTATGTCTCTATAAACGACCCAATTTCATTCCTTTTTATGGCCAAGTAATATTCCACTGTATATATGTACCATATCTCCTATATCCATTCCTCTTCCATTGCTTTTAGGTTGAAGGGCATTTCGGTTGCTTCCGTGTCCTGACTATGGTGAATAGTGCTGCAATGATCTTTAGGGTGCATGTTTGGATTATTTGAATTATTGTTTTCTCTGGATATATGCCCAGTAATGGGATTGCTGGGTCATGTGGCGGTTCTATTTCTATTCCCTACTTAGATTCCTCAGCTCTCTAGCTTTCTTTTGCATTTATGCCTCTGTGTGTGTGTGTGTGTTTGAAATTGTACCCAGGCACTAGCCAGGCCAGTTATAAGCCTGGTCTCACCTGCTTCCCTTCTTTCAGGGATCTCTGTCTTAAGATACCTTTTGTAAGTGTTTGCTTTTGTGTTTTGTTTTCTGTATGGTTACAGCAGGAAGGTAAATACAGTCCTTTTTACATCATGGCTAGAAGCTGAAATTGTAATTTTTAAGTTGAAGTATAATTGATTTACAATATTAGCTTTAGGTGTACAGCACAGTGATTCATTATTTTGACAGATTATGCTCTATTAAAAGCTATTACAAGATAATGGCTATAATTCCCTGTGTGGGTTATGTTTTTACCTCAGTCTAGATTCATGTTACGACATATAATTATGGGTTTTTAACCTTGAAAGAGAAAAAGAAATTTGCTTAGAATTCATGATTCTGTTTAGTACTTATTTTTCTGGACAATTAAGATCTATACCAACAATTTCACTTAATTGTCAGTCCCTCTAATAAAAAGTAAAGGTGATAAGTGGAAAGATGTGAAAGACTTGAAAATGATCAAATAACCTAGCTGTGCATAATTTAAAGATGGATTTGTGATATGAAAAAAAAGAATTAAAATTGTCAGTGTAATGCTGTTACTAAATCAGTCAACCGGACCTGTGCCAGGATCCTAGTTCAGGCTAAGATCCTTTGTCTCAGTCAGAGAGGTTCCTATTCTAATCAGATTCACATACTAACAAGGAAACCAATACTGAGAACGGAACATTACAAGCTTTATTCAATAGCCAAAGAATGGAAAAGTAGGAATCTAGTTTGCAAATCAACTTCTCCACTCAATTTGGGTGGAGACACCAAATATACTGGACTTCCCTGGCTCAGATGGTAAAAGCATCTGCCTCCAATGAGGGAGACTCAAGTTCGATCCCTGGGTCAGGAAGATCCCCTGAAGAAGGAAATGGCAACTCACTCTAGTACTCTTGCCTGGACAATCCCATGGACAGAGAAGACTAGTAGGCTACAGTCCTGTCTCTTATACACATCTCTTAAAAAAATAGCAACTAGAAAAGGCTGAGACAGCTAGAGTTAGGGGAGGCAGAATTCTGCAAAAGAGAGAAGTAGGCTACAGTCTGTGGGGTCACAAAGAGTCGGACACGACTGAGTGACTTCACTTTGACTTTTATTTTCACACCAAATATACAGGAGAGTAGAGGTAAATAGGAGGAAACTGGAAACAGTGGGAAGAACATTCACGACTTGTCCCAGAACAGGGATGTGGTTTGCCATGTCCGTCGTCTAATGTAAAAATCCTAAGGCATGCAAAGCAGCAAAATGTGACCTGTAATGAAGAGTGAAATCATCCCTTTGCATAGATCCCTAATTTTGTCTTGCATTAATCCCCATCTACCTGAGGAATTTCTTTAACATTTCTAGCAGTTCTGGTCTCATTTCTGCCTTTAAATCTTGCTGGGCAAGACCAGAGCAGGATTTAGGCAATTTTGCTCCACAATTGAGGCACACGTTTTCTGAGTACTCTTCCTGATGCCCTGTCAACTATTAGCATTTCCATTCCGGTTGATGGTGAGCCATAGGTATTTTTTCAGCCCTGTGTGGGCTCAAAGCATTGTTGCCTTTAGTTAGCCCATTCTTTTATTTTCCCAGCCCCAGGTTGCTTTCTACAGTACATCTGCTGATTCTTGTTCAACTAATAATTCAAGGAGAACTCAGATCTCTGGAGTGGTCTGTCTGCAGCTCTCTCCTCTCTGGTACTCTGCTTGCAAACTCTATCAACCTTGACCTCCCCACTCTCCTCCTTATGGCCCCTCAAGCCTGGACTCTACCTGCTTCATTCCTCTACTGCACCTTGACATGCAGCCCCCTCTAGGTAAGACACTAGGTAAACAGAGGATTCACCTTGTTTACTTATCTCTCATTTATCCTTCTCTTATTGCCTGATGTCCAATGTCCTGAAAACATTTGTTTTGTGTATTTTGTCTATTTTGTGGATGTTTGGGTTGGAGGATAACTCTGTTCCATGTAACTCCATCTTAGTAAAGAGTTGAAATCTTAAAAATAAGTTATTTTTGTATGTTTATATTTTAATGTATCTAATTTTTGTGGGTGAACAAGTAGACATTTTAAAAAAACATGGACTTCACATTAGTATTCTTTCTATCTCTGATATTCATTTACTTACATAAATCCCACTGGCTATGAGGCAATTAAACAGCAGATGGTTCAGTTCAGATCAATTAAATTGAGTGGTATGTGCTATGAATAACTGGGACTATCAAAATGTGTGTTAGAAACATTGTTCTTTTAACAACAAATGTTATGATTTTGACAATCCTTGAAATGCTCAGCTGATGTTCACCTGCAGTATTTGTCAGAATTATTAATCCTGGCATTCTTTTTATATATGAAGTGGCCAATCTGATAATTCCATATTAAAATAAATCATAAAATATGGATAAACAATAAGGTTTATGTTGATGTAGAACAGATTAATAATCAAAAAGAAATACTAATTATCTACACGAAAATCAGATTTAATTTCCTTTGGACAACTCAAAACAATTATTCAGGGGATATCAAGATAAATGACAGCAGTCTGTCTTGAGGAAAAGCAACTGAGGAGGAAGAGTTATAAATAGAAGGAAAATCAGGGAAGTGGTGCAAAAGAAAGGAAGAATAACAAGTCTCTCAAGGCAAAAGAGTCAGCTATAGCATTTTTCTTGGACTTTAGGACTTCAAATGGTGGCTCTCAGGTAACACTTAGGATTTTCTATGGTCTAGAGATGGTGCTGAGTAGAGTTTCACCAATATACAGAAATAGTATTTTTCAGTAATATTTCTAAATCTTAGTCAATGGTTTTGATTAAAGTTCATTAGATTCTTAAAGAACCCCATTTTTCATATAGGAAGCATCCCATAAGATTCTCTCATTTTCCCCTGTTTCCTCCTCTCTCTCACTTGGTGGTAATTCCAGCATTTGGGCAGAGGCTCTGGTCCACTCGTGGCTTGGTGGTGCTGTCTTCTCAAGATGGCCAATGCTCTTTCTTCCATGAGACGTTTGTATTTATAGTAACCTGCTCTTATTCCTTTCAAAGAACCCTATATATAGCAAATAAACCTTTTGGAAATTCTCTTATTACCTAAATAAACTGTTTCTCTCAAGATCATTTGTTTGGTTTATTCATTTCAGTCCCTCTGTTTTATACTGCTAGTTTTTCTCTCTTCTAAACATTAGTTATCCATTCATAGTTATAAAGACCAGGTTGATGAATACTTGTCAGAGTTACAGATTTTCTTAGTGCTTTTGTAAGTCATTTTTCTCTAGAGGCGTCTCCCTTCAATGCAAGTTAACTGTGATGTAAGAATTGTTCATGCCAACAGCCTTGCTTCCACATAGGATGTGTGAGCAGACAGTTTGGAGATTCCTATATTCATCAAGTAAGAAAGGTTTTACTCTGGCTGAAGAATATTTTGGTTTACTTCATTCAAGCAGAGCTATCTGGCCTCAGCTGATTTATTTGTTTCTATCCCTGCTTTGCATGTGATGAGGGGGTGCAGGGTACCCTGAAGTCCAGTCTTTGGGTCTCGGGTGATGATACTCCCATCAGAACACTTCTAAATCCTTCTTTATACTTTAATTGGGAGTCTTCATCCCCTCTATACACAGGGAAGCACAGGCACAATAATCATGTTCTGGATGCTTCTGGGAAAAAAAAAAGTACAGCTTTTTCTTTTTTCTTTACATATTGCTTCTACTTTTTTATTCCAACCTGAGAGCATTTGTGAGATGACCTAGGAAAAAAGTTCTCTGACCCTGGTTCTCTCTGGTCTGCTTTGGGCTGTGATTTTTCTCTACTCTCTTATCGTCAAGAAGAAAATAGCTTTATTTGCTATCTAGAAATTCTGCCAGAATTTTGATCTTCTCATGAAATCCTCTTTTATTTTTTAAGCACTGCTGTTTTTTTTTCTGAAATATATCTTTTCTGTAATTTCATAAAATTATTAGAAAGGAAGGGTGGAAGTTGAGTGTATTTAATTAGTCACATGGATATAGAAGCACTCTATTTTGAACAGATCTTTGTTAAGAACTGCTTATATGTTCTGCATATTATCATCTGGGGAATTAAGGAAGAATTCCAATATTAAACCCAAAGTTAGATAAATTAAATCAAAGCTTCTAAGGTTGGAGACTAGGCAGCTATTCTTTTTCTGTTTGCTTTTTTTGTTGCTTAGAGGCAATTTTAATGTATAGCCAAGTTTGACAGATTCTGATATGCCTCTTCTTATAATAAGTGACAAAATCCTTGGGGACATGACTTTACTTATTTATGCAGTCAGTGCTTTATAGATAGGCAAATAAAGATTTATTAAATTGAATTAATAGTAATCTGAAAAGTTCAGAGTGTAGAAATTAAGGGTAATCTTTCATTTTTATTTATTTATTTTTGGGCTTCTGAGAATAAAAAAAGTTCCTGAAAATATATTCTCAATTTCCTGTATAAATAAGTAAACTAAATAAAAACCTATTATCTATGTGATATGATGAAAACTGTCAGGTATCTTTATGATTCATTATGGACTATAGCCCGCCAGGCACTTCTGTCCGTGGAATTTTCCAGGCAAGAATATTGGAGTGGGTTGCCATTTCCTACTCCAGGGGATCTTCCTGACCCAGGGATCGAACACTTATCTACTGTGTCTGCTATCTTGACAGGTGGATTCTTTACCACTGAGCCACCTGAGAAGCCCCATGAATTGAATGTGATATTATGAAAACTGTCATTCATCTTTATGGTTTATTAATTGCATAGGGCATCCCTGTATACACGGTCAACATTCATAGTCCTGTGATTTCTCTATTTGTTCTCATAATTGAAATAATTTAATATTTTCATATGAGATGTGAATTTTTCAGTTCATCAAAGTAGCAATTTCCATGATCATGTATGCTCAGGATTATGTTTGATGAGTTTCCAAGGATTATTTTCTCTTTCATTTTGTTTCAAATGCTGATAACTCAGTTTAGTTCATCTAGGGTACCATGACACAGACTAATGAATAAACTGATTACCTAGTGCAGACTCTAAGCTTGGGAACTATGAATCACGGAGCTATAAACATGCTGGGAGCTCCCAGAGAGGTAATGATAAATTACAGGACAAAGCTTTTTCTGTAAGATGCTGCTGGATCCTGAGAGTGAGTCAGTACCTAGGGTCAGAGCTCTATTTTTTAATCTGAGAAAAGAAATCACATCTATGAAATGTAATGTTGAATAAAATTAATGATAAACCACAAGGTTATTCACGCATTTTCACACTCCAGCTTTGTGTGCATTCTGAGGATCTTTTTGATCATTCAGATCAGATAATTTTCCTCTAATTATACATATTTGATCCAGAGTCATATTAAGTTGACCTGAACTCACATCTTCCCTTTGAAGGATAAGCCCTAAGATAGAACAACTCCCCAGGGATCTACTGCTGGGAGAGAGATAGGCCATAATGACAATTAAAAAAGGCTTTCTTTCAATTTGGCTGTGATAACAATGCTTATTGCATAGAGAATGTCATATTTTCAGTAATGTTTCACAGCAAAATTATGAATAAAAAATTATTTGAACACTAGAGTTCCCTTTTAAATTTTTTTAAAAATGTGGCAAAATACAGATAACATACAATTTACCATCTTAATCAATTTTTTCATGCAGATTTCAGCAGTATTAAGTATATTCACACTGTCATGTAGTCAAGTTTCAGAACTTTTGCATCTTGTAATTCTATCATTAAACCACTTCCGTTTCCCCCAGCCTGGAGCAATCATCATTGTACTTTTTGTGTCTATGAATTTGATTCTTCTAGATATCTTTATATAAAATTCAAACAGAATTTGTCTTTGTGACTGGCTTATTTATTTGAACATGATGTCCATGAGGTTTATTCATGATGTAGCCAAGTGTCAGAATTTCTTTTACTTTTGGGGCTGAATTTATTTTATTGTATGTACCACATTTATTCATGCTTCTATCAATGGACACTTGGGTTGCTTCCATCTTTTCATTGTTGTGAAAAGATGCCACTATGAACATGAGTTGGAGCTCTCTTTTACAAACATATTCTAACTTTTCCAAATAGCTTCTCTTCTTTCCTATAGATAACCACATCTAACAATTTTCTTATCTGGGCTGATTCTAAGGATTCCTGGGTTTCATCCCAAATCTGCCAAAATCAGAAAGTCTTAGGTGGGATTCTGGGGTATTACTTTAAAAAATTGCTCCATCAGGTGATTTTGATAACTAGGAGATTTGGATTCCTAAAACTACCTTGTATGCTCATAGTTGAGATTGTTTAAAGTAATATCTTAATCACTCACTGTCTCCTCTTCTGATAAATGATCATCTGAGTCTCTCCCTGAGAAAGAATCAGTTTGGCTTTGTGGCAGCGCAGCCTCAGAAACCCAGTGGGTCTTGGTGAGAATCAGACATAAAAACCAGAACCTTAAATAAAAATAAATAACTAATAATAGAAATAAATTAACAAACACCACTATCATCCACCCCCACCCCCAAGAAACCAGCAAAAATAAGATTCTAGCTTTCCTGGCTTTGTTTGCAGCTATGATATGAAGCATGAGTTAAGCCTCAGCCCATCAGGAGCAATGCACTCTTAAGGAGGTCGAGCCAGGAAAGAACCTGAGGGCCAGCGATGGCAGCAGGGTTTGTGACAACGTCCTTTGTCTCATACTAGAGCCATTAGCTGTGAAAGTGGAGGCGTTTAGCCACACTGCTCTCATCTTGAGGTGAGTTCAGTAGCATAACTTTGAAAATCATTACTGTCCAAATATACACAGATATGACCCAGTCTTCTGGTAATTTGTGAACTACCTAATACCCTTTAAACAGGTTTCTGTTCGGCTTAAGTGAAGTGAAAGTTGCTCAGTCGTGTCCGACTCTGCAACCCCGTGGACTATACAGTCCATGGAATTCTCCAGGCCAGAATGCTGGAGTGGGGAGCCTTTCCCTTCTCCAGGGGATCTTTCCAACATGGGCATTGAACCCAGGTCTCCCTCATTGCAGCCAGATTCTTTATCAGCTGAGCCACAAGGGAAGCCCTCTCCGGCTTAAATCAGCTTTAGTTTATTCCCCTTGCTTGCAATAAAGTAACCAGACTGATGCTATTGGCTTGGTCTTACTAATGAGAAAGAGATGAAATATTACGTGTGAAGAAGTAATAACTCTTCTATTTCCCTGAGATAGTTGGTTGTTGAGGAAAAAATATTATGGAATTCTACAGAGCAGTTAAATAATTTTCAGAAGCATAAAGAAGGCAAGTTGTCAAATAAGGTAAGCTAAGCTTGAGTGGTGAGTGTGCTGGAATGCGGTAATGAGGGTGGGCATTTCCTCCAGAAGAGAAAACCAATATACCAGGCTGCTTATAATTTATGGCACAATTTAATCTTGCTTTTTCCTCATTTGGTTACTGTCATTTCTGCCTTGTGATTTGCTCAAATTTTAATTGCTTTGTAAAAGATTCGCCATTGTACCAGATTGTTCTGAGGTTAATAGTTTAAGAGCTGTCTTTGATGTACAGTAAAAGATAGACTAGTGCAGAAAACATGTAACAGATAATAATGTTGCAGTGTCTGAAAACAAAGTGAAACAATCTTGGACAGGATTGTTCTATATCTTCAGAAATAACAGTATTTTATATTTGCAAACACTCTAAAGTTTTTAAAGCTCTGTCAACATACTATCATATCTGAGGCCAATTCCATCAAACACAGACCTCTAAATGTTATTTTACTCATTTTGATGGAAATATATTTCAGACTAAATACAAATTTCTTACACATGAAAATATTGGACATAAACATAAGTTTTTACTATAACTGCATTATTGCTTAAATGTGGAAATCATTTTAGAAAATTGTTCTAGATCTTGAGAGATAACAGTATTTTATATTTGCAAACACTCTAAAGTTTTCAAAGCTCTGTCAACACACTATCATATCTGAGGCCAATTCCATAAAACACAGACCTCTAAATGTTATTTTACTCATTTTGATGGAAATATATTTCAGACTAAATACAAATTTCTTACACATGAAAATATTGGACATAAACATAAGTTTTCACTATAACTGCATTATTGCTTAAATGTGGAAATCATTTTAGAAACATTTCTCTTTTTTCTAACATGGACCATCTTAAAGTATTTAATTTGTTACAATGCTGTTTTTGTTTTGGTGTTTGACCACAAGGCTTGTGGGATCTTAGTTCCCTGACCAAGGATGGAACCCACACTGCCTGCATTGGAAGGCAAAGTCTTAACTGCTGGACCACCGGGGAAGTCCCCAGAAACATTTATTTCAATTCAACTTAGAGAGCTCCTTTGTGTGCTTAGCATTATTCTAGGTAGAAGTATACAAAAATAAATAAGACCTTGGCTTCAGGAAGCAAGAGGCTGACACGAGCGAGTAGATTATTAAACCTCAATGAAGTAAGTATGATGAAGAGGTTTAATATAAAGTTCACTGATCATACTCTACCAACTTTCTCAGAGTTATTGGGATGACCAAGTTTCAAATGGCAGGGTTCAGCACAGAGGGCAGTTAGGATGATGATAAAAAAGCTGCTTCTACTGAGGCAGAAAATAGTCACACGGATGAAAGTGCATGAGGTTGTGGAGTGAAGCAGAAAGAGCAAGGGTCTTGGAGAAAGAAAAAACTTGGGTTCAAACCAACCCAGGGGAACTTCTGATATTTATGAACTGTGTGAATGTGAGCAAGCATCCTGATTTTTCTGAGTTTCTGTTTCCTACTTGGTAAAACTTGAATAATACCTACTTTGAAATGACACATTGAAAGTTATAGGGATGTTGGCTAATCAATGAGTATAGGATTTTAATTACTTTATAAAGGACTCATTCAAATTTATATATTCCTGTGAGAAATTAGTCTGTCACAGTGCCCGGTGCATAATTACCACACAATATATATTTGTTCAGTTCAGTTCAGTCACTCAGTCGTGTCCACTCTTTGAGACCCCATGAATCACAGCACTCCAGGGCTCCCTGTACATCACCAACTCCCGGAGTTCACTCAAACTCATGTCCATCGAGTCGGTGATGCCATCCAGCTGTCTCATCCTCTGTCGTCCCCTTCTCCTCTTGTCCCTAATCCCTCCCAGCATCAGAGTCTTTTCCAATGAGTCAACTCTTTGATGAGGTGGCCAAAGTACTGGAGTTTCAGCTTTAGCATCATTCCCTCCAAAGAAATCCCAGGGCTGATCTCCATTAGAATGGACTGGTTGGATCTCCTTGCAGTCCAAGGGACTCTCAAGAGTCTTCTCCAACACCACAGTTCAAAAGCATGAATTCTACAGCACACAGCTTTCTGCACAGTCCAACTCTCACATCCATACATGACCACAGGAAAAACCATAGCCTTGACTAGATGGACCTTAGTCAGCAAAGTAATGTCTCTGCTTTTGAATATGCTATCTAGATTGGTCATAATTTTTCTTCCAGAGAGTAAGCGTCTTTTAATTTCATGGCTGCAGTCACCATCTGTAGTGATATTGGTGCCCCCCCAAACTAAAGTCTGACACTGTTTCCACTGTTTCCCCATCTATTTGCCATGAAGTGATGGGACCAGATGCCATGATCTTCATTTTCTGAATATTGGGCTTTAAGCCAACTTTTTCACTCTCCTCTTTCACTTTCATCAAGAGGCTTTTTACTTCCTCTTCACTTTCTGCCATAAGGGTCATGTTATCTGCATATCTGAAGTTGTTGATATTTCTCCTGGCAATCTTGATTCCAGTTTGTGCTTCTTCCAGCCTAGCATTTCTCATGATGTACTCTGCATAGAAGTTAAATAAGCAGGGTGACAATATAAAGCCTTGACGTACTCCTTTTCCTATTTGGAACCAGTCAGTTGTCCCATGTCCAGTTCTAACTGTTGCTTCCTGACCCATATACAGATTTCTCAAGAGGCAGGTCAGGTGGTCTGGTATTCCCATCTCTTTCAGAATTTTCCACAGTTTATTGTGATCCACACAGTCAAAGGCTTTGGCATAGCCAATAAAACAGAAATAGATGTTTTTCTGGAACTCTCTTGCTTTTTCCATGATCCAGAAAATGTTGGTAATTTGATCTCTGATTCCTCTGCCTTTTCTAAAACAAGCTTGAACATCAGGAAGTTCACAGTTCACATATTGCTGAAACCTGGCTTGGAGAATTTTGAGCATTACTTAACTAGCATGTGAGGTGAGTGTCATTGTGTGGTAGTTTGAGCATTCTTTGGCATTACCTTTTTAGAGATTAGAATTAAAAGTGACCTTTTCTAGTCCTGTGGCCACTGTTGAGTTTTCCAAATTTGCTGGCATATTGAGTGCAGCACTTTCACAGCATCATCTTTCAGAATTTGAAATAGCTCAACTGAAATTCCATCACCTCCACTAGCTTTTTTCGTAGATGCTTTCTAAGGCCCACTTGACTTCACATTCCAGGATGTCTGGCTCTAGATGAGTGATCATACCATCATGATTTTCTGCGTCATGAAGATTTTTTTGTACAGTTCTTCTGTGTATTCTTGGCATCTCTTTTAAATATCTTCTGCTTCTGTTAGGTCCATACCATTTCTGTCCTTTATCGAGCTCATCTTTGCATGAAATGTTCCCTTGGTATCTATAATATTCTTGAAGAGATCTCTAGTCTTTCCCATTCTGTTCTTTTTCTCTATTTCTTTGCATTGATCGCAGAAGAAGGCTTTCTTATCTCTTCTTGCTAATCTTTGGAACACTGCCTTCAGATTCTTATATCTTTCCATTTCTCCATTGCTTTTCACTTCTCTTCTTTTCACAGCTATTTGTAAGGCCTTCTCAGACAGCCATTTTGCTTTTTTGCATTTCTTTTTCATGGAAGGAATGATTCTTTGGAAGGACTGATGCTAAAGCTGAAACTCCAGTACTTTGGCCACCTCATGCGAAGAGTTGACTCATTGGAAAAGACTCTGATGCTGCGAGGGTTTGGGGGCAGGAGGAGAAGGGGACGACAGAAAATGAGATGGCTGGATGGAATCACTGACTCAATGGAAGTGAGTCTGAGTGAACTCCAGGAGTTGGTGATGGACAGGGAGGCCTGGCATGCTGTGTCATGAGGTCGCAAAGAGTTGGACACGACTGAACTGAACTGAACTGAACTGAAGCTCCACATAGTCAGAGATCTTGTGTCATTCGACATGATCTTTCCAGAACTGATAAAATTATCTGTCATGTAGTCAGTGTTGGCTGAATCAGAGAATAAATGGGTGAATAGATGAGCAACATTAAAATTTGGCAAGGAAATGCAAAAAATTGTGGGGGGGGGGAGTGCCTATGGTTTCCTGGACTTCTCTGATTAGGATTTATGGTGATATGTTGTTTTTTTTTTTTTTTCATTACAAATACAGTTATTACCAGTATTCCTTGAATTTCTTTTCCAACTGTTTTGCTTACCTTTGAGGAGGATGGGTGGGTATTATTCCTGGCATCAGCAATTGATTCCTTATGAATCCACAAACGATGCAGATGAAGTATGTTACTCATTGTTTTACCCTAAGAAATGTTTGCTATCTTGATGTTCACATACTTCTATGATGCTGTGGATTCTTGAGTTACAACCTAGCAGGTGAAATAAGCTAACATCATTACCTTGAGCTTGATTCTATTTATCTTGCTTTTTTATAGCTCATACAGACAACATTCAAGAACTGTTTTGAAAGAATAAAGTAAAATGGACTGAATTACACAACTACACACACTCACCTTCTATATCCAAGGAAATGCATTGAAAGAGGTTTGTACTATAGAAACACGCCTTTTTGACCTTGACGTGTGGCCACACGTTCCTAGCTATAGCAGTGGTTGCTTTCAAGGTGGTGAGAGGTGAGGCTTGTACACTGTTTGAGAGAAAGGTGGTTTAGGGCCTTGCTACTTAAGGTGTGATCTGCATTACCTGTGAGCTTATTGGAAATGCAGATTCTGTGCTCAATCCTAGGACTTCTCAGTTATAATCTGCATTTTTATCAACATCCTCTGGTGATTTGTGTACACATTATTATTAGAAAAGCAATAGTTTATGGGAGTTAGGTCAGTGATTATGTTACCCTCAGACATCAGTAATGACTTAAATATCTGCATCTGTATAAGACCCTCTAGACAGTTATACATTGGTAGACAAATCCCTCTTAAATTACTTTGAGGACTGTAACCTCCTCTAAAATCCTATTTGTATATTCATCAGTTTCCAGAAAACATACTCAGTGCAGTGCTTGAATTAATCAATTCAGCGTCTAAATGACAAAATTTGCAGTCTCAATAAAGCATGATAAACAGCTGCTGCCTTTCACTTCTGCCTCCATTAAGAGGAAGTTAGAAATACTCACGAGAAACTCATCACTTCTCTGCTTCTTGCCAAAAATGTCCTTGGCACAAATTCCAAGTTCAAACAAGCACTGAATTTTACATCTAGAAGCATCTGCTTTTAATCTGTGTTTGAAACAAATGGGAACATAAACATCTTACACTGATCTTCCATTTCTTGATACGTGTATAAACCTTAGAGCCTGGGTCACAAAATTACCACCACATGGCAGAACACTTTTCATTGTAGGATGCTTCATAATTAAATTATAACAATGCCAAAACAGTAAAATAGATAATATGTGCCATAGAAATTCTTCTTTGAAGAAGAAATTCGGATTGCTTGGATAGTCAAATGAACTATATAGAGAGGTGAGTGTCAGACCTGTCATGGAGGAATGAAGAGAGATTGGACAGTGGAAAGAAAAGGACATGGCATTTCAGAGAGCAATGACAATGAAGATATGACTATAGAAACGAACAAAGCAGAGTGGATTAATGAGGAAATGTGTTCACGAATTGTGATGACAGGGCTTACAATTAAAAATGTTGACCAAGACAGAGTGGTCCAAGTTAAATTTGACTATTCTCTGTAGGAAATAAAGATGCTTTAAGTAAAAAAATGAAAAGCAAGAAGCTAGTGTTTTAGGAAGAAAGGTTAATCAAGCAAAGGTATGCATCTTGCAAATCTAATGTCAGTATTGTAATGCTGGGTCTTAAATGATTACTGAATAGCAAGTAAACAAATATACAGTGATTCATGTAACTTTCAGAAAGGAAGTTAGTTTCTTAAGTGAATTAACTCCTCTTGTTTATGTGTAGCACAATTTCCAAAATGGTGGTAAACATTTGATAGAAAGTCATAACCAGAGGCAACAAATGCAAATGCAGGATATACACATTTGTCTGAATATGGCTATAAGTGGGCTTCTACAGAATTTTTCTCTTTAGATATATTTCTGTATTTTAAGTACTTTCAAATGTGCCTCTCATTCTTTTGGGAACAAGGATTTCCAGGTCATTGAAGAAATTCCTTTTGTCTTTATTTGTTCTGAATATTTTATGCTGGGACTTCTTCTGACTCTTAAGATAATTGGCAAGACACTTACCTGAACATAGTGTTCAACTACTTATTTACAACCAAGGCACCTTTGAGTGAAAACTCCAAGGATGAATCAAAAGCCACTTTCCCAGGATAAGTTTCTTGGACTCTTTTCTCTTGCATTCCCTACTTTTAAAAGCCCAGGCTTCAAGACTGCTTGAGACACTTTCCAACAGTCAATATAATAATTTCTCTGTAGAGGTTGACAAAACTGTTGCAAAGTCATCATGTCAAAACTGCCATATGAAACAGTCATTTGTAGAATGACCGTGGTCACGCAGACACTTCCTGAAGCAGCAGAAATGATCTTATAGGATCCCTACTTGACAGATGGTCTGTATGAAAGAATAGAAAGGTGGCTTGTAGGCTACTGGCCACAAAACAGTGATAGATCTCTGATAGAATTTTAGAATAAACAAAGAGGCTCTTTTCCTTTGGGGCATCTCCTCTCCTCATCAAAGAGAAATGTGGGCTTCAAACATAAAATCCAAGTTTTGCTTCATTTCTACCACTTAACATTCTAGTAAACTAACAAAAGAAGATTGATGCAGCAGAACGCAGAATATCACTTTGGTATCCTATTCCACCATGTCCATATAGAATCATCCAGAAAACAAGCTACTAATCAAGAGAAGTTAGAAATGAAATCTTGTTGGATGAGAGAGTGAAAAATCTAATATTACAACCCAATTACTATTCTTAAATTACTTGAATAATTAAATATTGGACTATTAGAAAAGCAATAGCTATAATTAGTCATCAACTTAATCACTGTAAGCTATTTTGAGCATCTTCAATAAATTTGAAATAGTCCTGTTAACTTACTCTCATTTGTTCTATATACTCAGGGATAGTTTATGCTTTTTTGGCATAGAGATGATACCTAATAATATGATTTGTTCACTGAAAGTGCCCAGTGTATTTGTTTAGTGACTAAATTATGTCTGAATCACTGCAACTCCATGGACCGTAGCCCACCAGGCTCCTTTGTCCATGGGATTTTGCAAGCAAGAATACTGAAGTGAATTGCCATTTGTTTCTCTAGGAGATCTTCACAATCCAGGGATTGAACCCACATATCCTGCATTACAGGCAGATTCTTTACTGCGGAGCCACCAGGGAAGCCTGGAAGCATACAATACCTATATGTTAATTTCTGAGATGAGCAAGGGCTGTTCTGTCCCTCTAAGGGTAATAGGAAGACGGGTTTCTCTTACTGATCAACTGTGGTCCCTATTAGCTCACTATGAAAGGAGCTGAGTCTCAAAAAATTAAATAAAGACAGACTAAAAAGGAGTTTTAGAGACTCCCTAGGATAACTTTCTATTTAATTCATGAATTTCTTAATGTTCTAAACACGTGCATGCTGACTTGTAACATGAGTTCTCACAAACCTGACCTCGTGCTTAGTTAAAACATGAAGTTATTTATGTAGTGGACTATGAGATGCCTCTCCAGGATGTAGATGTATTGAGTGATAGAGAACTTTAATTTCTAGACACAGAGTCATTGGTTAAATGACAGAAGAAAGAAGAAAACGAATCTGTTACTATCCACTGATCTCTAGAATTAATAAATCTCCTTTTCTGTAAATTGAAGAGTTTGGCTAAAACTCAATGAAATATTAACTTGGCTGTATATTAAGAATCATGTGGAGGGCTTTATATATATGTACCAGTGTTTAGTCACCATTCCTAGATATTTTAATTTAGCTCTTTAGACGGTCCTACTATGCCATGAGAATTGGGAACTACTGGATGGGGGGCCCTCAAGGTTGTCTCCATTTCTAACATCCCATGAACCTGGAAGACAATGGATAAATTGTTAAATTCCTAAGATTGGGACAGTATAGCTTTAATCATTGTCTCTCTAGAGAGGAATCCCACGTGCCATCCAATGCGATAATTCACTCTCTGAAACTCCAGCTATTGGGAATTTATGACCTTTCTGTTGAGCCAAAGTGGCTTTCAAAAAGAAGATATCATGCCCTTTGTTGATTTCAAATTTCGCTATGGATTGAGTCCCTGAGTATTTCTTCTAATTTTAGCAAACATTGCAGTAACAACTGTAAAGATTATACAGACCAGAATTGATTATTTATCAAAAGTTAGATGAACAGCTCCCATTTAATAAGCATTGATTACTTCTCAAAAGTTGAATGAAATTAGCTCCTGTCTATAATATTCCTCCCACAAGAAATTGAGAAATATTGGTTGGTGGAAAATTCTGTAAAGATAACTCTTTTATAGCATCTATAAATCCTTGCAAAAACACTACAAGTGATAAAATAATTTCAGTGGGTTATTGTCACATGAAGATATTAGTCAGTACTTATATAACCATCGCTGGCCATAAGAGATGGTTATAAATGTGTTTTGCTGTAGAAAGCTGAGGAAATATGAAAGGGTATTATTATTTTGGATTCTGTTTATTGGAAACATTTTGGGAACTGGAAATTTAATTAGCTGGCTGACTGGATTTAAAGGCAACTGGCAAGAGCCATCCTTCACAAACTGCAATTTCAAAAAAACTTCAGTCTGATCTAAAGGTTTAGCCCAAGGATTTGTCCCTGATTGAATTTGCAGGACCAAGGTTCATGGATTTATTTTTTTCATTGTTGATCCTCATATTTTACTGTAATTAATCATTCCTGGAAGTCTAGGATTGAATTGGGAGTTTATGCTCATTGAGTTGGTTTTGAAGAGCTGTGAACTCCACCATGTTAGGTTTGATGTAGAAGAGATTCAATTTGGAATAGGTTACATGCTTTGCACAGGTGAACGTTTCCTGCAGTTACATTACCATGTTGTCCTATAAGGGATCGCGCTCTTAGGAGAGGCTGAAACAATGCACTGCTAGGCTTAAACAGTAACAAAAATGTTAAGGGGAGAAAAGTTAGAGCAAGAAACACTAGAAGAGGAGGAGAAAGGGCCTAGGTAATGGAAAGGGAATTCAGGAGTCAGTCTTGGCTCTGTAGTCAGCACAATGCCTGACACAGAATTGTTCCTGTTACAGTCATTGCGCGCTTCCTCTGTGTTGGACACTGAGTCATGCCTTTCCTTTATGTTACCTCATTTACCCCTCATCAAAAGTATGTGGGAGCTCTTAGCACCCCGGAGGTCCACGTTCCATAGATCTGTCCTGGACCACGCTTCTTTAGAGGGTCTGCTCTGGATTTCCTCTAGCAGTGTCTTCCTTCTGATCAAGTCTAGACCATGTTCTAGGTCTTCAGGACCGTGGTGTCCCCTGTACAAATGTCCTTTAGCACACTTCCCAGGAGAATGCAGGACTTCCTCCCAAAGGTAGATCACAGTCTAAAAAATGAAACCTGAAGGGAGGCAACCCAGGGCTCCATGTTGTGAGAAAACTGGACGCCTTCTAATTTGTTGCTTTGTCATCTTCAACGTATTGCTTCCACCTCATAGGTCAAGAGGTCTCCAACATAATATTCTCCTTTCAGTTAGAAAGAAGAAGAAAAAAATTAAAAAGTCCATCTTCTCCCTTCAAGGGCACTTGAAATTCTCTCCTTACATCCCATAACCCATGTGTGTGTGTGTACCTGAGACAGAGAGAAGAGGTCTTGTTAAAGACACAGCTATTTTATATTATTTGTACAATTTTTGAAGTTACTGACTAGTTTAATTTTGACACTTTTATTTTGTACTGTTCTATTTATCATGCTTTCCTTCTCTCTCTCCTCAGAGTTCTTGTCTTGCATTTTTTCTAAAATGCTTGCATTTTCCTCTCTACTTTATCTGAGGCTTTATATTCTTTTAGTAGTTACCCTCAACATTCAAATGAATATTTAATAAAGCCAACCTCTTTACATACCACTGGAGTAATACAAGGATATAGGATGACTTTAACTCTTAACTGTTCCCTTTTCTCTCTGAGGTAGAAACAAACAAACTGACAGATAGAAAACTAGAGCTAGAATCAGTGAAAGAAGAGAAAGGGCTTAAGTAATAGGACTGAATGACATTCAGGAACCTGAATAGTTCAAACAATACAGAGAGTTGTTATCTGATACTTTAACTCAGTCTTGTTATGTAAGTCAAATCTATTGATGATGATGATTTTTACACCATTGATTTATCTTTGAATATACATGCATGGTTATTCTCTCTGCTCACCAGTATCATTCCCATTTCAGATCCTTCTGTAAATTTTTTTCCTTCTTTTACTGGATCATTCAGAAGCTCTTTTGAGAGTTTTTATTTATTTGAAAATGTCTTTACTCACCTTCATGCTTGAAAATAGGTTTCCTGAGTAACCAATAAAATTAGAAAAAATTTGTCTCTGAATTTTGAAGTATATTTAACTCTCTATTGTTACATTCTTTTTCTTTAGAATTTGTCATTCTAAGCACCATGCCTTTGTAAATTTTTTTTAATGGCTGCTGTTAAGGTCTTTTACCATGATTTGTTTCGCTAGGAATTCTTCTAATGTAGGTTATTTGGAAATCCTTGTTTTCCAAATGTTACAGTCATTATTTTACTCAGTACTAGGAAACTCAGATATTACCTCTCTAAATATTGTTTTTCTATCATTTGAAAACTATTTTGCCTGGTATCTGTTTAAAGCATATTTTGAATCTTCTAACTCTATCCTCCATGCCTCTTATATTTCCTTTATATTAATATCTTTTATATCTTTATCTCTGCAACTTTTTAATGTCATTTCTTCTGACCTTTCTCCCATTTACCAACTCTCTCTAGCTCTTTGAAACCATTACTCAGCAACTCATTAAACTGTTGATTTTAATATTGATTTTTTCCTATAACTTTTTTTTAATCTTTTACTAAATATATCTAACTTCCTCCTCTGTATTCTGGTAGTCTCTTTATCCTAGTATATTTTCAGTTCTTTCTCATTTTCTTTAAATAATTAAGCATACCTCTTTAGTGTTCATTTTTAAACATTTTTGGTATCTGAGTTTTAAATTTTTC
>SJYC01075608.1:0-27678 GCA_006408675.1 Madoqua kirkii | reverse complement strand
CCATCACTTCATGGGAAATAGATGGGGAAACAGTGGAAACAGTGTCAGACTTTATATTTGGGGGCTCCCAAATCACTGCAGATGGTGATTGCAGCTGTGAAATTAAAAAACACTTACTCCTTAGAAGAAAAGTTATGACCAACCTAGATAGCATATTCAAAAGTAGAGACATTACTTTGCCAACAAAAGTCCATCTAGTCAAGGAGATGGTTTTTCCAGTGGTCATGTATGGATGTAGTGCCAAAGAATTGATGCTTTTGAACTGTGGTGCTGGAGAAGACTCTTGAGAGTCCCTTGGACTGCAAGGAGATCCAACTAGTCCCTTCTGAAGAAGATAAGCCCTGGGATTTCTTTGGAAGGAATGATGCTAAAGCTGAAGCTCCAGTACTTTGGCCACCTCATGCGAAGAGCTGACTCATTGGAAAAGACTCTGATGCTGGGAGGGAATGGGGGCAGGAGGAGAAGGGGACGACAGAGGATGAGATGGTTGGATGGCATCATTGGACGTTAGTTTGAGTGGATAGGGAGGCCTGGCGTGCTGCAATTCATGGAGCTGCAAAGAGTTGGACAGACTGAGCACCTAATCTGATCTGATCTGATCTGATCTAAGTAAAACATCTTTTGCTTCCCCATCTTTCACTTCTCCACTGAGAATGTTTTCATGTACTCCCTGATATAATTATAAAACTTAGGCTGATCAGTTAGATCTTTATATCCCAATAAAGCATTCAGAAGTTACACTGACTTCAGTGACACTCTTGGGGCCTCAGTTAACAAACAAAAGAGAAACTGCAGAGCTCTGAGTTAATAATCACTTGAGTTGATGAAAATTAGAGATTAAACTTTGAGTTATTTTGTACAGTAATGATGATAAATGCATAGAAATTATAGTATATCAGCACTTTTGGTGGTATTCTCTTGTTAATTATACTTATCACCTAAAAGTCTTATTGCTTCAACGTATGTAATGAATTGATCTCAATCAATTTTCACACTTTTATAAATGGCATTTAATAAAATATAATGCAAAGAAGTTATGCATGAAACGTGATAGCTTTCCACAACCATAGATGAATAAGAGTTTGAAAGAGCTATACTTAACAGCAAGTCATTTTGTCAATTCTTTTAAATTCTCATGTGGGAAAAGTTAAAAGTCTTATTGCTTCAACATATGTAATGAATTGATCTCAATCAATTTTCACACTTTTATAAATGGCATTTAATAAAATATAATGCAAAGAAGTTATGCATGAAACGTGATAGCTTTCCACAACCATAGATGAATAAGAGTTTGAAAGAGCTATACTTAACAGCAAGTCATTTTGTCAATTCTTTTAAATTCTCATGTGGGAAAAGTGTTACCAAGTTTTCTTAGGACTCTGTGTAATTATATTTAACTTTGTGTTAATTATGTTAATTTAGGTGTTGTCTGAGATGACCAGAGGTTTTAAAATCTGAGAACAGAGAGTAAATGACTTAATAAATAACTGTTCACCTCCCTGAATTCCATTACATGGTGGATATTGTCGAAATGGTACCAGACAGACAATGGAGACTCTGAATTCTCTCCCTAACTACAGCAAATCCACTGGCTCTTTTAGGTATTGGTATCTGCAGTAGGCAGAGTGGTTTCCCAAAGATGTTTACATCCTAATTTCTGTAATCTCTGCAAAAACGACTTTGCAGATTATTTAGGATTATCTGGATAGGCATAATCTAGTCATATGAATCCTTAAAAGCAGAAACTGTCTCTGTGCCCAGAGAGATGCTGCAGAAAAGACAAGGAGAGCGGCTTTCTTGCTGTTGCTATTTAGTCGCTAAATTGTGTCTGACTCATTTGTGACCCCATGGACTGTAGGCCACAAAGCTCCTCTGTTCAGGGGATTTCCCAAGCAAGAATACTAGAGCGGGTTGCTATTTCCATCTTCAGGGGATCTTCCTGACCCAGGGATTGACCCCACGTCTCCTGCTTGGCAGCCAGATTCTTTACCCCTCAGCTACCTGGGAAGCTCCCAGAGAGAGCTGTGGTGGAAGGGAAATTAGATTCCATTGTGAGAGGGTTAGAGATGCCACTGTTGGCTTTAGGACGCCCACAGTTAAGGACTGGGAAAGGTCTCTAGGAAATAACAGTGGCCTCTTGATGACAGCCAGCAGGAAAATGGGTGCTTCAGTCCTCTAGCCAGGGATTCAGGCTGACAGCTCTTGACTGAACTTGGAAGTGGGTTCGTCCTGGGAGCATCCCATAAGGAAGCTGCTAGCACTTCGATTTTAGCTTAGTGAGACACATGTCAGATTTCTAACCTACAGAACTGTGAGATAAATGAGGTTGTTTTAAGCTGATCAGTTTATGGAAATTTATTAAGGCAGCAATCAGAAACTAATATATCACCTTTGGAAATATTTACAGCCCTCTCTTCTAGTTTACTTACTTGAGCCTAATTATTCTCTTATTGCATGTTATTGAAGACACTGAGATCTGGGTTTGTTTCTCATCCTGGGACTCACTTCTTTTTTATTGAAATCTCTTTTCATACAGTTTCATTCTTTCTTTGTGTACCTTTGACTCCGGGTGAATCTTAAAGTTCCTTCTTTGCTCCACCCTGTATAATTATATCAGCCTCACAATACTTCAAAACTCAGATTATGCTCTGGGACCCAAAACTAATGTTTCATTCCCTTTTACATGACTTTTTTCTCTCTATTTCAGAAACCTGTACTTTGATACCACAAATCAACATCACCACCCTGCTGTGAGGCCGATGCCCAGAACTTTCCTTCTCAAATTATGCCCTCAATTATTTATAGTGATTTCAATAGGTTTAGAACACTAGATTATAAAGAAAGCTGAGCACTGAAGAACTGATGCTTTTGAACTGTGGTGTTGAAGAAGACTCTTGAGAGTCCCTTGGACTGCAAGGAGAGCCAACCAGTCCATCCTAAAGGAAATCAGTCCTGAATATTCATTGGAAAGACTGATGTTGAAGCTGAAACTCCAATACTTTGGCCACTTGCTGTGAAGAACTGACTCATTTGAAAAGACCCTGATGCTGGGAAAGATTGAAGGCAGGAGGAGAAGGGGATGACAGAAGATGAGATGGCTGGATGGCATCACTGACTCAATGGACATGAGTTTGGATAAGCTCCGGGAGTTGGTGATGGACAGGGAAGCCTCGCCTGCTGCAGTCCATAGGGCTGCAAAGAGTTGGACACAACAGAGTGACTGAACTGAACTGAACTGAACTGAACTGAGATCATTATGTACTTATTCCTTGTTTAGGGCCCATAGATGTAAGTGAGTATGTTTACAAAAAGGCATTTAAGATGGCTTTATAAAAACAAGGAATGAGAGAGCTAGAAGACATAAAAGAAAGTCTTCTTCCTCTTTTTTCATCTCTACATGTATTTTTGTAATTGGAAACTTTTGGAAATAATGTTCCAGATTTAAATGTAGTAGCAAAATGAACAATATCAGGAGGTTGAAGTGGCTACAGGGCAAGTGTCTAGAACAAGCAGATTTTTAGGCTTGCAGGCATTATATATATTTCCTGGTGAATGACTTAGCTCCTAATCTAGACATTTGGAACACCAGTGATTTAGAGTCCAAAGTATATGGGAAATTGCAAAGCCAAGGCTCTTGACATAAAATAGTAATAACTTCATGTTGCAAGCAGTTTCCAGAAATTATATAAATAGGCCTTTGGTCTCCAGGAACATGAATGTTATAAACTTGAATGTCTTTGGGTTAGGTTTGGATACACATATACCAGAAAATTGCAAGTAGCAGTGGTTCAAGCTGTACATTATTCCTTCCCTGTAAGAAATAATTCAGGAATAAACAGATTAGGACTGGTGTGGTGGCTTCATGATTGTGAGACACTCACTTAAGTTACTTCCCACTTACTGCTCCTTTATCCTAGTCTGGAGCTTTCATCCTTAATATTGCCTCATGATTTAAAGAATTGCTGGAATTCTAGGGTCTTATGTGCATGTAAGTCAACAGAAAGGGTTTAGAGGTGAGGGTGGTGAGCATAAAGTGCTCTTCCTAAGTGAGTTTCTTCCATGAAGTCTTTACTGAAGTTCTATAAAACACTCCACTTCAACAGTATTAGTCAGATGTTAACTGACCATACTTAGCTTAAAGAGAGATGGGAAATTAATTCTTTTAGCTGGATAAAAAAGAACTTGGAATAAAATCAATGTTCAATTTTAAGGAAGAAGAGGAGAATACATATTGAATCATAAGTAGCACATTTTGATATTTCTGCTATTTCAAAATTAGCTGTTTCAACAAAGTGAGCCTGTAATGATCTCTAGGGTACAATTTAGAGCATAATTATTCCTTACATCTGAGAACTTCTGAAAAGATACATGAATTGAATTCATCTAGAGTCTTATAGAAAAAACCTACATGAACCTACATGAACTTTTAATCTCACTTTTCTCCTAGAAACACACCTCTGAATTTCCTGAGGGAGCTATCTTTCCTCCACTTTCAGGTTACTTGCTTTGGTTGTAACTCCCTGTTAACTCCAAGAAAAGCCTGGGTTGGCTGAAGCTATCATCACGTTCCATTAAGAGAGTCCTTCAGGGATGGGCATGCAGTCCAGCCCTGCCCCATGAGACTTAGGTCGAATATTTCATTTGACTCTTTCTTATTTTTTCTTCTTACTAGGTATGAACCTAGAAGACTGCAACCATGGATGTTGTTCACAGTGACACTGAGACCTCAAAAGAGATCCTATTTGAAAATAGACTCACACCATTGACTAGTGGGTTTCCCAGGTGGTGTAGCAGTAAACAACCTTCTGGCCAATGGAGGCATTATAAAAGATGTCAGTTTGATCCCTGGCTTGGGAAGAGCCCATGGAGGAGAGCATGGCAACCCACTCCAGTATTCTTGCCTGGAGTATCCTTTAGACAGAGGAGCCTGGCAGGCTACAGTTCATGGGGTTGCAAAAGAGTCAGACATGACAAAGAAACTTAGCCCTCATACATTGACTGAGATTTAAACAGATGGAGAAAATGAAACCAGATCTTTGGTAGCTCTGTTTGAATCTAAAAGAAATAATATATACGTAAGCAAATTTTGGTCCTTTTTCTTCTTTTCAGTTCAGTTCAGTTCAGTTGCTCAGTCATGTCTGACTCTGTGACCCCATGAATTGCAGCACGCCAGGCCTCCCTGTCCATCACCAACTCCTGGAGTTCACTCAAACTCATGTCCATCGAGTCCGTGATGCCATCCAGCCATCTCATCCTCTGTCGTCCCCTTCTCCTCCTGCTCCCAATCCCTCCCAGCATTAGTCTTTTTCAATGAGACAGCTCTTTGCATGAGGTGGCCAAAGTAAAATCCATAATTACTGAATACTAGCCACCACGCAGTTCATGTTGGCATGTCTTCTTTTAATAATACCTAATAATCCAGGAAAGAACATATGAACAATGTAATTTTAAGGTGTGGGGAAACTGAACATATTTATTCAAAGATTTATACAGTGATTCTGGTATGTGTATGCCTAAAATAAAGACAACCAGGTTGAACTGATCTTAACAGGTGGCCCCTCTATGTAGCTTTATGTGCAAGTGTGCTAAATTACTTCATTCATGTCCAGCTCTGAGTCCTCATGGACTGTAGCCCACCAGGCTCCTCTGTCCATGGGATTCTTCAGGCAAGCATCCTAGAGTGGGTTGCCATTTCCTTCTCCAGGGGATCTTCCTGACCCAGGGACTGAACTTGCATCTCTTATGTCTGCTGCACTGGCAGAAAGTTCTTTACCACTAGAGACTCCTGGGAAGACTCTCTACTTAGCCTATCCTCTCACTAAATAAACTCGGCAATAGACTTATCCACATTTTGTTTATCTTTAGCAAAAGCTTTAAAGTAGACTGTAAAAGGCACATAAGATTAAATATCTGCACAACTATTAGTTTACATTTTGGGAGGCATTAGTAGGCATGAATTATTATTTTTTTAAATCTTTGACTACCTTGCATGTGATCTGCCGGACACCCACTCAGCTCTGATTTTTCATTTTTGTGGCTCTCAGAGTAGCATTTTTATCACATAAATTCAGAGAAAAAAGAAGTGACATTTAGATTTATTTTTCTTAAATAGACATTTGAAACCCATGGTGGCATTTTTTAACAGCAGACACAGTAGTCTTGAGAGAAAGACATTTGAGTTTTAAAAGCTTCTTTTTATTGTGTATCAAAGTTCAAAGTCTTTCTAGAGAGGATATACAAAAAATTACAGTGAGCACATGGTGCAAAGGTGTAAAAGAAGCTACTGTGAGCTGAAGTTCCCAGCAGAAAATAATGGCTTCCTCACCTCCCAAGGAGGTTGGAAACCTGAGAGCAAGCCTTGTGTCCAGGAGGGACTGAGAAATTAGCAAGGTTCTAGACTGTTCTCTGTAACACAGCAGAAAATAAAGATGGTGAGGTGTTTTTAATTGAGGGTCCTGAAAGAGTCTGTAAGCTTGTTGTCTGTCTGAGATGGAGAGCATCTGCTTTTCCCTCTCTTCTAGAGAAATTTGTAAAGAGAGAGTGGGGAGGGAATGCCACATTCTTCTAAGTTAGTATCCAGTGGGAAAGAGAAAAATCCAGTGGGAGCGAGAGGAATTTTGACTAAAATTCAGTCAAATGAAAGTCCTGGAATTAACTGTCTTTCCTTTGACAGGTTTTCTATGGGAATCCAATTATTTGGGGTTGAGAATACATAGCTTAGTTGGGAAAGAATCTGCCTGCAATGCCAGAGACCCCAGTTCAATTCCTGGGTCAGGAAGATCCACTGGAGAAGGAATAGGCTGCCCACTTCTTGGGCTTCCCTTGTGGCTCAGTCGGTAAAGAATCTGTCTGCAGTGAGGAGCACCTGAGTTCAGTCCCTGGGTTGGGAAGATCCCCTTGAGAAGGGATAGGCTACCCACTCCAGTATTCTCACCTGGAGAATTCCATGGACTCTCTAGTCCATAGGGTCACAAAGAGTCAGACATGACTGAGAACCTTCACTTCACCTCACTTCACTTCACTATTTCAGTGTTACGGTTTCACATCTCCACCTTGTACAAGCCTGAGATCTTCTATGAAGCATTTAAAACTCAAGGCTGCATTTTTACCAGGATTGGAAAAGTCTTAGCTGTTGCCCTGGTTTTAATACTCATTTGCAGCTCTGCTTCCCTGATGCCTCTTTACTGTGTCTTTTGGGGATTTCTTTCATTTGCAGTGAATTCAGCAGTTTAAAAGATACTTGTTACAAACAAACAAAAAAACTCATGGAAAAAGAGATCAGATTTGTGGTTACCAGAGGCATGGTAGGGGGTGGGGAGGGTTAGGAGGGTAGAAACTGGATCAATGCAGTCAAAGGCCACAAACTTTCAGTGCGAGATAAATACGTCTTAGGAATGTAATGTACAACACGCGCTAAGTATAATTACCACTGCAAGTATGTTTTACATGAAAGTTTTTAAGAGAGTATCATCCCAAGAAAAAAATATTTTCCTATTTGTTTAATTTTGTGTCCGTGTGAGATGATGGATGTTCACTAAACTTACTGTGATTATCACATCATGACATATGTAAATCAAACCACTATGCTGCACTCCTTAAATATATACAGTGCTATTTGTTAATTATACCTCAATAAAACTGGAAGAAAAATAGCAAGTTGTACTCCTAAAAAAAGTTTATTTTATTCTGTCTCAGAACTGTTCAGCACAAGTTTCCTCAAACATCTGGTTTGTCATATTACCTTCTGTCTTTCAAAACTAGCTCACTTATATTATCTGAGATATTATATTATTTGAGATCAGAGCTTCTGTATCTTCATAATAGATGAAGCAACAGGTGAAATGAAGATTGCTCATTCTCTGAGACCAGTCCCTAGCCCCTACTCCATGAAGGAAGTTGAACTGGAGACCTCTTCATTCCTTTGGGTAATTATAGTATCACTCCCCTTTCTGTCTGTTAAAACTCTTGCTGTCCTGTTAAAACTCTTATCATGGTATGTGCTGACCTCTTGCTCACTCACTCTCATATTCTGAAGACTGTGGTACCTACTTACAGCCCTCTGGTTTCCCACACACAGGCCCATCACCCTGGTTCACTTTAGCAACTGTCACATCCAACTTGCAGGCTTTATATTTCTTTGACTTGTCATCTGCAGTGAATTCTGTCCTCATTTTTTTCTAGTGACATGGCTACACTGAAGATATTTCATCCTAAATATTAAATTCAGGCACCTGACCTTTTGGCCACCATCTTCTGATTTTTACACCCACAGTACATTCTCCTTGATCACTCTAAAGGTCCAGCCTTCGGCCTGTTCTCCTCCAATCTGACTTCACTTCTTTCTCTCTGTAGCTAAGACTCTAATTCATTATTTAATCTCATCATTTAATTTGACTTCAACATATATGCTCCATTTTCTTTCTTTTTTACTCAAATAGAGAAGCCCCAACCATGAACAAATTCAACTATATGCCTTCTGTGAAATGCCAAATGTCAAAACCTGCTAAAGAAAAGCATACAGCTTTATAGATTGGCTCTAACATAACCTAGAGACTCAGGTGTCCTCTGATTATTCAGCCTTGCTCAACACACCTTCTCTCTCTCTCTATTTTTCTGGCCACCTAATTCTGCAATGTGACTGTTTTAAACCTTCCATGTTTTCTTCAAAGCTTCAACCAAATAAGTATCATTTTCTCACCCTTCATCATTTTCGCTAAACTCAGGTCTGCTCACCTGATTTGCAGCAAAGCCAATCAACTGACACCGAATTGTGGTGAAGAATATAGCATTTATTGCAAGCTGCCCAAAGTGGTCACCAAGCAGACAGAATTGGCAACTCATGCTTAAAAGACCTAAAATCCTCAAGGGCTTTCAGAAGAGAGATTTTAAAAGCAAGATGAGAGAGAGGGTTGTGGGGTGCGTGATTAATTCAGGCTTAGTTATCTGATTGGTGGTTGATGGTGAAGTAACAGGATAATGTGTTTCTGGAATTTCAGACATCAACCTTCTGGTCCAACCAGTCTGGGGTTATGTGCTTTTGGTCAACATGCAGTTAACTCCTACCTGGTGGAAGGGGGTGAAGGCATTTAGTATCTGCAAAAGAACTCAAGGACATGGCTCAGGTTACTAACTACAGCCCCTGAGGAACTGAAAGCCCTTGGCTTTCTTTTATGACTAGCCTGTTTTGTCTTATTTGACTGCTTTCCTTTGTTTCTGCATTCAACTTACCAGTTAAGTTTGCTTTTTGGAACTCTAGGAAGGCTTGGGAAGCTAAAGCTCTTCTACAACCAAGGTGGGGCAGGGTGGTACATGGGAGTCGGGGCTGTCCCTGGGAAGGCCCTGCATGGTCCTGCTCAGTTTCATCATCATCAGAAGACATCACGAGGAAATTAGAAGCTGTTAAGTAAGTCACTAATAAGCTTCATTTGGCTAAAATCTAGAACTCACTACTCAATAAATTTTATAAACTTTTTGTTTGCATCCCATACAGTGGGCTTCCCAGGTGGTTCAGATGGTAAAGAATCTGCCTACAAGGCTGGAGAACTGAGTTCGATCCTTGGGTCAGGAAGATCTCCTAGAGAAGGAAGTGGTAATGCACTCCAGTATTCTTGCCCGGAAAATCCCATGGACAGAGGAGCCTCGTGGGCTACAGTCCACGGGCTCATCAAGAGTCGAACATGAATGAAGTGAGTTAATGCATCCCATATAGTAAATTTCAGAGAGCAGGGACCATGTATGCTCCGTGCTGGTTGTAACTCAGCAGGTAGCACGATTCCTGGCCCAAAGATGTTCAATAGATATTTTAGAAATAAATATATAAAAGCATTAACATGTGAAAATAAAATAATTGAAACACCCCAAATCCTTAATCATACTGAGGCACTTGCCCCAAATCTTTTACAATGCTAAATAAAAATGTTTATCTTAACCCAAAGACATCATGAACACTCTCTCCCTCATTTTCAATACAAATCATTACTTCCTACTTCAACAACAACCAGAGGAGCTGAGCTTATGAATTCTTAACCACGCTTTCTCTCTCATGAGCAGGATATTTCAGAATGTAGTCTTTCTTTGGCCTTGGAGTTTTCTTTTGCTAACTGGGAAGCCTTGCCCCCAGGAGATAATTAGGGCTAGAAGTGTAAGCACCCTGCACAGAGCCACAGCGTATAAACCACTTTGCCTGTGTCTTTCCCTCACCTTCCCTGCCAGACTCCACCAGCATCCAGGCCATCTGCAGCAGTGCTGAAGATCAGGCTAATAAACCCGGATTACTCTGAAAGTTTTGCATTAAAATGTAAGCATTTTCCTTAGCCTGGAGAGCCAAGCTTTCTGTGTGATGTAAAAGAACCCCAAGATACAGAACAAAAAGACCTTTTTTTGAATAGCCCACTCAATCTTTTTTTTAAGGGTAACAGGCTATTTACTTCTTCCCCCTAAGGTTAATCTGCTACATTTCCTATATAAAGGCAAAAGTGGTCAAAGATGTGAAATAAATTCAAAATTAAACCAAACATAAAGACAAAACCTGAAAAAAGGAAACCATCTAGTGAAAATCAGAGGAAAATAGAAATCTAGCTTTTGGTATCTCTAAAATAATTTGAGAATTAAATGTTTCCTGTTAATTAGTGAGAGGACCAATATCTTAAATAACTTGTTTCTCTTAAAAATTTAATGCCAATACTTACTTAATCTGTAACTTTGCTTAAGTGTCTCATCTGTTGCTTAGGTTAAACATCTTAGGTTAAAATTCTATTTTGCATTAACAATATACATGTAGCTTAGGTTGGCATCAATTAAGTTCAAATAAAGTAGAAAATAGTTCCTACCTTTTTTTTTTTTTTTGGCTTGTTTCACTCATCCATTTGACAATTATTTTTTAAAAGCCGATGTTGTATCAGGCACTATTCTAGATGATGAGGATAAAACAGTGAATAAAACTAACAAAATACCTGCCTCTATGGAGCATACATACTAATAAAGAAGACAGATAATAAACACACTAATTAAATCGGTCTGTAAGAAGCTGGCATGTACTATGGGGGCAAAAGTAGAATGGAGGAATGTGTGAGTGAGGGACTGCATAGAGAAAATTTAACTCTTGAAGGAGGGGAGTCATTGTCCATCTTGGGGGGAATGTTTCATGTTAAGTGGCCATGTCACTGATGTGGAAGCATGCCTGTGTTCAAAGAATGGCAAGGAAAGCAAAGTGGTTAGAACAGAGAGAAGGAGGCTGTAACAAATAGCACAGGTGCTCAAAGATGCCGCTGAGAAGCTGGTTCCATTGGGACTCACCCGTTTGGGAGTAAAAGGTGAGCCATGGCCAGTTTTTGAGAAGATAAGTACTGTGGTTACACTGATAAGCTAGAAGTATCACCTAGGTTGAATTGACTAGGGAAGTAAGAATGGAAAAGCGAAGAGCAATTAGAAAGCTTTGGCAATAATCATAACAGGGGACTGTGTCTTGGATGAGGATGGTTGCAATAAGTTTTGCAAGAAGTGATCAGATTCTAGATAAGTTTATGATGAAAGAGCAATATGATGGATTTTTGAACTATTATTTCTTGAAACATTGACATTCTATTTTTCATTTACATATTTGTTAAGGATGGTTGTATAGTTTATTTCAGTTTTTGTGTCAAATGGTGCTGTTATGGGTAATCTGTGAAGAGCTTGTTAGGTGTGCATTTGGAGGTATGTAGAGTGAAGTGAGCGACTTCACTTTCACTTTTCACTTTCATGTAATGGAGAAGCAAATAGCAACCCACTCCACTGTTCTTGCCTGGGGAATCTCAGGGACGGGGCAGCCTGGTGGGCTGCTGTCTCTGGGGTAGCACAGAGCCAGACATGGCGAAGCAATTTGGCAGCAGCAGCAGCAACAGAGTGAAGTGGAGGGCTTGTTTAGAGAAACTGCTGAGGCCTCCCTGTGACATGACTAAGGGTGTGAAGCCATCAGTGTGTAGTAATTCTATCTATTTTCTAATGGTTATGGGTAGTATGTTTTCAAAAGCTAGAAAGAAGAGTATGAGAGCAGATAGTAGATCAAATGGATTATGGATTATGAGGTTGAAACCTCTATGCCTACTTACAAATATTAATAGTATGTCAGTTTCATAATTTTTAAATATGATTATGTCTTAAGTATGAGTTTATTTATAGTCATGCTCAGGATGACTATAAACACAGCTACTGAAAAAGATAAACTGAATTACACTTTGCAGGCAGCAGTGCTAGGGAACTAATAAAGAGCAATAATGCAAATATCATAACCACACTCTTTTTCTAAAAGAAGCGTCCCTTCCACTTTGTATATTAAGAAAGCAAATTAATAAGAGAGTCTTAGCAAAACCTTCATTCACTCTTCTTCCGGATTATTATGAGAACGAAAGTAGAGATGAGAGTATGTTCTTGTGATCCGTCTGCACATAAGGGTTTTGTGGCAGTCTCCAAATCACTTTTCCTTTTCCTCCAATTTAGGAGTCGAGAATTCTAGCATTTAAATGGATTATAGATTTACCTAAACTATGGGATGTTGTCTGCAGTGAGATTAAGAGGTATTCATTGTATATATTCAGTTTGGAATAATCGTTTCACACTACTACCTACCAGGGGAAAACTGAAGGCTGAGAGTGTAAGTGATGTGCACAAGCTTTCACAACTAGGATGGTGATGTTTTCATTTCCAAATCGATCCACTGTAATAGGGGAACTGTGATGGTAATTTTTACATGTCAACTGACTGAGCCACAAGATACCCAGACATTTTGTCAGATATTCTGGGTGAGACTGTAATGGTATTTCTGGACACAATTAACATTTTTAATTTGATTTTTTTAAATTGAAGTATAGCTGATTTACAATATTCTGTTAATTTCAGGCATAGAGCAAACTGATTAACATATTCAAGTTCTTTCCCCTTACAGGTTATTACAAAATATTGAGTTCAGTTCCCTTTGCTATACAGTAGGTCCTTGTTAGTAATCTATTCTATATGTAGATAGTGTGTTTATGTTAATCACAAATTCCAAATTTATTCCTCTCCCCATTTCCCCTTTGGTAACTATAGAGTTGTTTTCTATGTCCGTTGTTCTATTTCTGTTTTGTATGTAAGTTCATCTGTGTCATTTTCGAAAGTACCTTTTGAATTGGTAGACTGAGTAAAACAACTTGCACATCTTGATATGGGTGAGCTTTATCCAAACAGCTGAAGGCCTAAACAGAACAAAAGGCTGACTCTCCTATAAGTAGGAGGGAGCTCATGCTGCTTGATTGCCTTGAGCCCAGATATTAGTTTTTTCCTGTCTTCTGGCTCACTCGGAAACACTGGCTCTTCCTGGGTGTTGAGCCTGCTGACATTCAGACTGGGACTCCACCACCCCCTACCTTGGGTCTCCAACTTGCTGATGGCACGTTTAGGGTTTGCCATCCTCTGTAATTCCATATAATTTTAGTAGATAGACAGCAGAAGTTCTAGTCATCTACTTCTCTGTCTGTCTTTTGCGAAGCATATATACATACCCACATATCCATCCTACTGTTCCTGTTTCTTTAGAGAACACTTATTATCACAGAGACCTCTGCTCTTTGCACAAAAAATGCAGATTTCACTGTTGACCAGAAAACTGAAGAAAAAACAAACAAAAAAAAACTCCCATATATGTGCATAGCAACTGTTTCAAAGGATACAAAATACTGTGAATAAAAGTAGAATTTTGATTTAACTGTGCATGTTGGAAAAGAAAACAGTTGGTTGTGTCTTATTAAGAGTTTGGAAAGAGAAGCAACTCGATGCTGTGTTAAAAACAAAGAAATTTGACTCAATAAGCTTAAAATTCAATTTCATTGTTTTGTGATGTAAGTCAGCAAAGGCCAAGTGGATGACAAAAGGAGAAACAGAGGTGTATAGCAGGGGAAGGACCATGAGGAAATTAGATGACTGACATCATTAGTGAAACACGATCAAGACCAATGTTGAACTGAGGTCTGCCCTTGTCATCTGACAGCCACCAGGAAATGGCTTCTCTAAGTCCATTGAGAGAAAACTTGAAAACATTAGCATCCATGACTGCAGGGAAGAAACTGAATGACTCCAAACAGTTTGGGTGAGTCATCCTGAGACCTAATAGGGGAATGGAAGGATTTATCCTAGGTGAGATGAAATCTCACTCCAATTGATTTTTCTGGCAGACGATGGCATGGAGATTTTTTTGTTTTTACTGTCACTTTTTTTTTGTATTGATATTTTACATATGAAACAAAGAAAGAAACATACTTTATGCAAAAAGCTATAGGAACAAAAGTTGAACCATTAATTAAGTCAAAATAAAATGGCTTCTTTTCTGGAAATGGATAGCTTCATTACACTGATAATTGGTAACACCATTTGGAATCTGAAGGAGATAAGTCACATTAGAAGAAATATATTTTCAAAGTCAGTGATTTACAGTGACAAGTTTGCAGCTGCAGCAACATATGGAGATCAGAATAATACAACAATCCAAGCATCAGTTTCCAAAGATGACAGAGATCAGAAAAATAATTTAAACTTAAACATTAGCATTAGTTTTGTTCATATATTTTATCTACTGTTGACTTCTCAGGCAATATTAGCATCCACATCTCCCTTGCTGGCAGTTTTATTTGCAAAACATCATGAGCTGTTTCACCATGAGTGAAAGTCCTTCTGTTGGACGTTACACAGACAGGCTTGAGTGTCCACAACACGCTCAGCTGTGGATACAGCCCAATATAAGGAAGAGCACAGTCTGGTCAGAGGGAAGAGGACTGTGTCTCAGCCACCCCAGCCTGTCTCCTGCCTTCTGCTCTTAGTGTTTGGGGCCTAGCTGACTTCATCTTTTAAATTTCCCATTGATGAACTTATAATTGAATCAATCTACTTGACTCTCTACAAGAGTGTCCTGATTGCCCTCCAAACTTCTCCCTCTCTCAGGCCACAAGATTCTCCTCTCTAGGGCTCCCATATTGTTACCATATTGACCTGCTGAATTCTATTTGGGGTATTTCTAATGGCTTGGAATCTGGGTTTTGAAACGCCATATGTTTAGGGCCATGGCTAGTACAGAGTGAGACCACAATAATTAGGGAAAGGTTGCATATAACGTTAATAATTACATATAATCTTTCAGTCAGACTATATTTTCTTTTCAAAGGTAGTCAAAGAAAGGAAAACAAGTGATGTGAGATAGTTCGGCAATGGAAGTCAGAAAGCAAAGGAGGTGGTCAGTCAAACTAGTTAGCTGGAGGCATGGATTTTAATTCTCAGATAATAAGGACCCTGGGTGCAAACTAGAAAAAGAGAGACAGAAAAATGAAAAAACAAAGGAGGCTGGCTGAGGAAACTCTGAAAATTAATAATTTTTAAGTTTTCAATTTCTATCTTAACATATTTTTAGGAGATAAGGAGATAAGAGTTCTCTAAAGATTAAGAAAGTGTTTTCTCTATTTCATCTTTTAGTCATGTAGTCTCCATTTAAAGTAACGGAATGTACTCTGTATGTTATGTAAATCATCTGAAACAGTCAAGAGGCTACCTATGCTGTATGCAGCTAAATATTTGATTATTTACAAGATAGATTTGAATTGTATATTTTATTCTATGAGAAAAAAACCTCTTCCTGTCAACAAAATATACTGTATAGGTTATTGAACATGTATCATACTACGCACTGCAGATGCTTATTTGCTAAAAATGGCTATTATTTAAGAATTAAATATGCACCTGAATGAATAGGGAACAAGGAAACATCGACATTAATTAAAGTTTAACTTGATTCCTGTCTAACAATGGATGAAAATAAATAAGAGCAGACAAGGATACAAATGTTTATGAAGTATCTACTCAGCAAAAGATAATGTGTTTCAGGTCTGTTTCTACAGACTGTCAGATAAAGTAAGCAATGTTATCCACACCTTACAGAAAAAATCCAGGCAAGACCACAGAGTTTTAGTAATAGAGCAAATATCTGACTCAAGTCAGCCCACAGTAATACCTTAGAAAGACATATAGAAAACAAGACAAGGGACTGAGTTGGAGGTTATGTTACTAGGATCAGAGATCACTTTAAGGAAATGCCCCATCAGTACTGGCTTGTGAATAGTTGTCTAAGAAGAGCTCAATACAGAACTCATATCTGAGTAGAGGGCAAATGCTAGGTAGTGGGGGTGCTGAGGGTATAGGGATGTTATAAATCCTTCACAACCAGAAAAGCTGCAATTATATAAAGAGGGTGGCAATGCAATCAATAGATTACACAGCTGGTGGGGAAAAGTAATAACTGGGCCAAAAGACCATATAAACAGTAACATTTAAATAAAATTGATCTGAAGTCTGGTGACTAGAATAATGTCCCCCCAAAATGCTCATGTCCTACTCCTTGGCACCAGTAGATATATTACCTTAAATGAAAAGAAAACAGGGTAAATGTGATTAAATTAAAACCAATCAAGATTAAATGGTCTTTAAGAAGTTTTAAGTATACTTGATTTACAATGTTTCAGGTGCACAGCAGAGTGATTCAGT
Organism: Madoqua kirkii; assembly: GCA_006408675.1. Taxonomy (NCBI): domain Eukaryota; kingdom Metazoa; phylum Chordata; class Mammalia; order Artiodactyla; family Bovidae; genus Madoqua; species Madoqua kirkii. The sequence continues at coordinate 11,139 of SJYC01075608.1, read as the reverse complement.
TATATATACATGAATTGACTTATGCCTCTACACTTCCTAAATTCCTAAATGTTAAAATGAATGCTTGAACATTGTCCTTAACTGCCAGAATATGACTTCATAATCCACTTTATATTCCAAATTGTAATTTAATATTCACTTTCACAATTAGGGTTTTGAGGTTAATATTTTTTGGAGCCTTTTCCAACCCTGATGGCAGATTAGAATCACCTGGAGTTTTTGAAAATATAATGCTCATCCCCACCACTGACTAATTAAATCAGAATTGTTATGGGTGAATCTAGACATCTAATCTTTTAAAAATTTCCCCATGTCACTTCAGTGTAAAGCCAAAGCTAAGAATCAGCACTCTATAGTCTATTTTTCAGAGAAAGTGCTTTACATTGAAGCCAAGTTATGTCTTTACTATGGCTTCTTGTAGTTTATCCTGAATTTTCATAATCATAATTAGGTGAAAAAAAAGACACTCAGTTCTTTTCTGTCATTTTAAAGAAAATAAATATTTCCTAAATTAATCTTGATACAGTCATTAAATAGCTTGATATTTAAATAAGTTATGTAATGTAGGAAAAAAACACAATGCTTTATAAGCTCCTCTGTACTATCAGAATTCTTGATTATATTGGACAAGTGCATCTGTGAGTTCATAAAGTTTCAACAGTGTCAAGGCCAAGGACTGGTTTGGGGAAGAATGCTTCTTCTTGAACATAATTTCCAGCATCTATCCTACCCCAAGCCACTAAAATTTGATCTATAAGCTTAGTAACAACATGTCTGCTATGAAAATATAACTTCAAAATAAGTCCCTATTCCAGCTTTCCAAACAAACTGCCTTCTCCAGGCTCCTTATAGAATCAGATTTTGATAATCCTAACTTTCTGTACTTCTTCTGATTTAGAAAGAATGTTTTAGAGCTATTCTTTCCTATCTCTATAAATAGGAATGACTCTGCTTTTACCAAATTTGGGGATCCTTGTTTCAAATAGTTCTTTAAAAGTAATCTGCAAATGGCCTTTGATTGTCCTTTCCAACAGGGGAGACCTGATATTTCCTGCTTTGAATTAATAAGAGAAAAGGTCATATTTGCTGTTGTAAGCTTCCCCTCTCTTCTCTAGCTTCTTTCAGAACTTTATTATCCATAAAGATAAGGAAAAGTACCAAAGTTGATGACACAAATCTGCATAAAATCTCCATATTATTTTCTGCCTGATGAACCTTGAATTTCAACTGTTTATTCCTTCAAACCAGATGTTTCCTTTAAATTTATGGCTGTTTTATAGAGAATCAGATATTTTGCTCAACACATATTGTGTTAGTTTTATACAAAACAGAAACACCTAAAAACCTAAATTCATTTATTTGAAAAAAAAAAATGTACTGGCTGTAAATTATTCTATGCTCCTGGGCTAGGCATCAGATGACATAAATATTTAAGAAATTATTTAGCATAAAATTTTGAATAAAACAAATAGAAGATTTCTTTGAGCAAGGGATCATATAGTAAATAAAAGATACAGGCATATGAAGCAAAGGAAATCACAGGAGAGTGTAACAGAGTCCTTGGAATTGAGTTTTAACTTGATCCCTAAAACCAGAGAATTTTACAAGGCAATTTCTTCATGGCGAACCTAGTGGAAGTTAAAGTCAGCTCCCAAGAAAAAACTGATTTTGATGGCTCCTAAGATTTATGATTTTGTTTTATAGTTCTGTGATTTTTCCTTATGGAAGAAAAAAAATCTGTTCCCGTTGGCATCCTCATAGAGGAGACCAGGGTCCATTCTGCTCTGCATCTTGTGTGTGTATGCAGTCACAAGATGCTTTGAGAATATTAAACACTTACCACTGACAAAAGATTTTTAAAAAATTTTATGCTTGCCACTTTAACCAAAGAAACACAAACCATAACAGTATCTAGAGCTTTATGTTCCAGATGGTGATGAATCACTGGTTGGAGCCCCTAGGGTCTAATTGCACAACTTTCCTAGATACCTATAAAGCATCAATTATGCAGAACAAGTTCTTTCTCTTAATTGTTCCTCCTAGGAATTTTAATATAAATAGAAGTATATGATAAAACAGGCATTGTTTGAATCTGAAAACTCTAGTTATAGCTAATAAAGATATATATTGGCTGTATATATAAAGATATATATTTGGAATACTGTTACAGGATTGTTCAGTAAAAATAAAATTGTTTCAGATTTATATATTGCAATATTAAAACAATTATTGTCAATTGTGGTGCTTATATAGGTTATATAATCTAGGACAAATTTTAATGTTTTATAACCTCTGCAACTATAACACTTTTGATTGCATACAATATTGGAAAAATATAAATCATACTTTTATCAAAACCTGTTATGATAGTTTCTTATGTATCTCTTAGAGTTCCCCTGCCAAGGTAACATTATGAAACTTTCTAACTTTGCAGACAGTGATAAGGAAAAGCACCAAAACTGAAATGAAAGGAACAATAAAATGTATATATCATCCAAACTCGACACTGATTTCTTACTGATCTCTCCTATTACAGTAAAGGAAGTACTTCTCCTGGGCTTCCTTGGGGACTCAGTGGTAAAGAATCCACCTGCCAATGCAGGAGATGCAGGTTCCATCTCTGGGTCAGTAAGGTCCCCTGGAGAAGGAAGTGGCAACCCACTACACTTCCCTGGGATAATTCTATGGACAGAGAAGCCTGGAGGGCTACAGTTCATGGTGTTGGAAAGAGTCAGATGTGATATAGTGACTAAATAACAACAGCCCCAAAATTCCTCTCCCACTTAAGATCAGTAGGTGATTGACTTCTCAGTTATTTATTAAATGCACAGAGGCAGATGTCTTCTCAGGATGACAGGGGTTGTGAAAGTTTTCATTAGGCAGCTCCCTGAACTTCCTTAAGTTTCAAACACACTTGCACATCACCTGCTTCTCACAGGATAAATGTTCTGAAGACAAGCACAGAGCCCTGCGTAATTTCATCTCTGGGGGACGTGAGCAGAGGTGCAGAGACAGCACAGAGCCTCTGCTGTCTTCCCTGAGGTTTGCCAAAGTCACCATCTGTAACCTTGAAGCAGCTGCTGAACTAGCCTTATCCACAAGGAAGTCCCCTTTCCACCAATAAGGGATCTCAGTGAAAAAATGAGACTTTGTGGCTATGGGTCAAACGAAATATTTCTGGTTTGACTCTATGTTACAGACTTGCTTCTCCGCACTTATTTTTTTGTTTCACTTTCATTGCGTCTCTTTCTCCTCCAAATAGTTCACAAGATGCAGTTGAAGCTGTCATTCTGGAGTCAAGAACAGGAAGTGAAGACAGTTGTCATGTAAATTCGGAGGCTTCAGTGTCAGGGATAAGTCTCTTGGGCCGAGAAAGGACATTTAGAGAAAGAGGGGATTAAGACTTCAGGAAGTATATGGGAAAGAGAAACAGTGTCTTGTTCTGCAACCTACTCACATAACCTTTCCCATGAATAAGGCCTGTTAAACTGATTGGATCTCGAAAAGGCCTCTTTCACTGTTTTTTTTTTTATTTTTTTCTTATGACTTCCGTCCAGAACAAACACCACAGAGAAACCAACAAAATGCTGGGTTGGTTAATACCTTTAAAGGTCATTCTAAGAAGGGTGCCATATTATTCAAGTCTAAAGTGACAGAGTCACCTTAAGGCTCCAAGGAAATGTCAGGCACAAACAATCAGGACCAGAGAAGATGAGCACTCTGTAGTACATTTGCAGTTTTTCTCTTAACTCCATGATAAAATGTGTATCTAAAATAAATGATCAGGGACTAGCAAAGAAAAACTAATTTTCTACTTTTGCTGTAAGAATTTGGTAGTAATGTTTATGACACAGGGGAGGCAACAGGGTTTAGTTGAAATCATTATAACTGTTAAGAGCTTAATGCCAAGTAAATAATGTTATATTTTTAGGCAAGGGAGCTTTCATTTTTAAGATTTATAGGTTTTTTTTTTTAAATATAAGAGACCTTTAAAATTAGTCTTTATGTCAGTATAATTATCTGTTTATTTACTTTCTCCTGCTACAGCCATCTGTGGACAATATTGGGGAATGAATGGGAATGAGTATTTTTTCTCCTCTCTTTGGTTCTTTTACTTTCCCTGAGACAAGCTTCTTATGCCATGGAATTTCTCACTAAACCTCCACCAAAATTTATCCTTCTACCCATTCCTACTAAAATGGGAACTATAGTTGTTAACAGTTCTACAAAGCTTTGCCTTTCCAGTAAGACTTATAGTCTGCTTTATTATTCATGCAGTGCATTAAACATGCTTGCCCTTCTGAGCACTCCTAAACTTATTTTTATAGATGCCACTGGTCTTCTGCAGTATCTCATTAATGGACACTGCAAATAATCCAAGACACATTTTAGTTTTTATTTCTGATGAAAAGTGGGACTGTGTCTTATAAAGCTATCCTTCTGTGGTTTAAAACATGGGACATGGAATTTTATGGAAAACAAATCTAAAGGAAAAGAGAGTTTATGTAAATGGTAATGATTTTGCAATTAAGGCAAAATGGAATAAAAATCTATAAATTTCCTTTTCATTATGATAAAAGGTTAATGGTTCCCATTTGACAGATGTCAAACCTTGAAACAGAGTATGCAATTCATGTGGGAAATTAATTGAGGTCTCATAATGTAGGGCACCTTTACTATTGTAATGTTAGCACCTCATTTCTTGAGTTCTTACTGTATGGCAGGTGCTGCACTAATACCAAGATTACCATAAAAATTTTAAGATGAAGGTGTTAATTTTTTTACAGAATCAGTTTACAGAATAGAAATCTTAAAATATTGTAGAACTAGCAAGTGGCAAAGCCAGGGTTCAAATCCAGGTCTGTCAGTCCCAGAACTTATTTTCTTATCCAATTTCTTATCCTGGATTGAAATTCTAGCAAATGTATAAGAGACAATATTTTTACTGAAGCATGTTGTGTTAATTTCTGCTGTCCAGAAAAGTTATTCAGTGATTATACTGAATAAAGTAATAAAAATATAAGAGAATTTCCATGTATTTGATTGCTTCTATTTTCTTGATGAAGTAGGAGGCAAGCGTTTGGTGGGGACATGACTAAAAGAGTTTGGTAGAAAATTAAATGTGAAATAACCACTTTCAGAATTGAAAAACATGAATAAATATGTGTGTGCATGGGTACGTATGTAAATACTCTATGTACATTTTAACAATTTTGGTTGCTTGAGTGTCAATGAAGAGTAGGTAACTAGTATGTTTAAGGAGATCAGGTGTTTTCCAGATAAGTAAATGGAGAGAGAAGAGAATGATGGGCTTAAAGACGTTTTGAAGGGAGGATTATCAAAATGGGATCCAAACTATTCAAGGGGAAAAGTGAGGTCACAAGAAGGAGTATTTGTCTGAATGAACCAAAAGAGTATAAGTGACTTTCCAAACACTTGATTCTTGAGACTGAGATTGCAAAAGAGCTTTTGATAGTGACAAGACCCAAAATGTGGTAATGGTAGCAAATGGCTAAGCTGGGATGAAAGAAAAATCCTTAGATGGATCAAGGGATCCAAAGGCCAAGCTGTTGGATATATTGAAAGAAATTTCCAGTAAGATACAGAAACATGATCTAAATTTGTTTCATCTGTTGGGTGGGATTTTGTGCTTCCTGGTAAGAGGAAGGAGAAAAATTCTTAAGTTTTTCAGGCAGTTAGAGGTTAGCATGAGGACCCTAGAAACCAAACACTAGGGAATGGAACAGTATCATGAAGTAGGGTGGTGATATGAAAGGCATTGATCACTGACAGCTTAGGTTTTTTGTTTGTTTTTGCATTATGACAGCACCTCCAGAAGTGTCTGTTACATAAATGCCTACCTACACTAAAGGGGAAAAAAGAGCAAAGCGAACATTGATAGTTTTTGCTTCCCTACTAATTAGTTTCCACCAGAGTTTTTCTGATGGCATATACAAAGAGCCACAAAAAGGTCTAAATCTTGACAATTCACCCAGAGCACTATACTAAAAAAATAGTGATTTTTGTTGTTGTTTAGGAATCGATGGTGCACGCTGATGCAAGGTGAGTGAGGAGGTTGGAAACTTAATCTCTAACTGGAGGTCTTGGCTAGTTTCCATATGAGAAGAAACTTCACCAACATCTCACTATTTATTTTCTTCAGAGACCAATAAAATAAAAACTACAAAAATACGGCCATTAAAGTGCTGGGTTTGCCATGAAAGTATCGCGTGTTGACAGCGTGGATTTCACGTCCCTTGGCTCCAATCAGGAATAGCCAAGGCACCGGAGTTGCAACTGATGACAAAATATATATATATTTTAGTTGTTGCCCTTGTTCTTTTTCCCCCCTCTGAGCTAAGGACTGTCCTGGGTCATTTCATTCTTGTTGTTTCAAGTTTCTTTCTATATTGCTTGCAGAAATCTAGCTCTTCCTTTTCTTTAAAGGAAAAACTTTTGTGAGGGGGTAGATGACTATTAGAGAAAACAAAAATTAGTCTTGTGCCACTGAGGTGCTGCCACTAAACATGACAGTGTAGTCTCTGCCTCTATTTCCAGTCCAGCTGTTAGTGATCCTAGAAGTTTAGTTTCTCTCAGCTCCTTTTTAACAATCGATATGATTATTTAAAGATGCCTTTGCAAATACAATTGTGAGCCCATGAAATATCTTGAGTAACAGAATCTTAATTATACCAGTGTTACAGATGGCCTCTGTTTTCCTGCAGTTGCTTCCACGTATCATAACCATTCTGTCTTGTCCTGTATTCTGTATTGTCAAATGTAACTAATGTAAAATGCTCTAAAATAGGATACTTTGGCAGAATAACCAAAAATGTGTGATGAATATGAAAAATTTTGCTGTATCCAGATGGCTGCATCCATGCTTATTGTTTCCTGTTTCCCAAATTCTGTCTCATTGCTGAATTTACCAGAGGTTTTCTGTCTGAGATAAAGCCAGCATGGAAAGGAGTAGACTCAGAAATCAAAAATGAAAAACAAAACCTTGTTATTCGAAGTCACACCTTTAATATGTCGTCTGGATTGTAAGGAACAGAAGAAATAAGCAAGAGGCAGAAATGAGTTCCTTAAGCCACAGCATAAGAAAGAAAAACATGTTAACTCCCATGAAAGCATGAGTTTCAGAGCCTTAACTTAAAAGATTCTCGCTTGTGGTGAGCCTCGCTCATCTTCCCTTATTTTAAAGCACAATGGATGAATGAGGATTTGATGTGTGGTTTTATTAACTAAGTGGAAAGAATAGTTCATTGATTAGGGAAAATAATGTTTAGCACATTATTCTTGGTTAAATAAAATGTTTTCTTTATAACCTTTCAATGTCTGAAATATAGACATAAACAAACCTAATCTTACAGAGCAAAAGATAAAATCATCTTTGTCCAGCATTCACAGATGGTTTAATAGAACTTGTGTACAGTGTCATCTTACAGAATGGACCTAGGTCTAGACTTGCAGAACCTAAAATATTCATAAGTAGAGATGCTGCCTTAATAAAGTACTAGCATCCAAAGCAAGAATTTGTTGTTGTTTGGTCACTAAGTCACATCCAACTCTTTTGTGACCCTAAGGACTGTAGCCCACCAAGCTCCTTTGTCCATGGGATTTCCCAAATGAGAATACTGGAGTGGATGATCACTTCCTTCTCCAAAAGCAAAAATAAGTTTTGCAAAATAGGCACATTACTGAATGTGTTGTTTGTTTGTTTGTTTGTTTGTTTTTGTCAAAGCAATGGATTAGAAAGCTGCCAATTCAAAATCATGGAAATAGGAAACAAAAGATCATTACCTTTGGTAAAAGTAAAGAATGAATTTGCTCAGTACTCGCTAACTATTTCTGTTTAGCCCTTCATTATATAAATAAACTTTTGAGATTAGGGGCAATATTTGAGATTTGAATCCAAATTATTCTGTCCCAAGTCTCTATCTTCATTAAAAATTTTGTTTAAAAGGTTAACACACATTTTCAAAGAAATTGACTTTATTACATAACTATGCTAACAATATTTTTATACTTGCAATTGAAATGTAGTATGCATAAAGAGAAATGCACATATCATAAAAGAATGTCTTGTCAAATTTTCACAACTGAACACATCCCTGAAATCAACTCTCAGATTAAGAAACTGATTATTGCCAAAACCCCAGAATCTCACTTCTTATGTTCTATTCTACTGTTCCTGACTTCTAAAATATAGATTAGTTTTAACTCATTCTAGACTTTATCTGGGCTTCCCTGGTGGCTTGGATGGTAAAGAATCTGCCTGCAATGTGGGAGACCTGGGTTCGATCCCTGGGTTAGGAACATACCCTGGAGGAGGGCACGGCAACCCACTCTAAAATTCTTGCTTGGAGAATTCCTATGGACAGAGGAGCCTACCAGGCTACAGTCCATGGGGTCGCAAAAAGTCGTACATGACTGAGCAGCTAAGCACAGCACAGACTTTTTCTACTTGGTCACATTGTGTTGTATTGTATACTCTGTTTTGTGTTTGGCTTATTCGGCTCAGCGTTGTCTGTGAGGTCCATTCACAGTGTTGGACATTTGTTCTAATTCCATTAGGATTGTTACAAATAGTGCCACTATAAACATCAGAGCATGTGCCCTTTGGTGAGTGCATATATGAATTTCTGTTGGGTATTACCTAAGAAGACTAATTACTGGATCATATGATTACTTGAGTAAATAATAACAAAGTGGTTGTACCAATTTATAGTCTTACCAGGAGTATATCAGAGTTCTAGATGCTGCACATTCTCAGCAACACTTGGTATTTTCCATTATTTAAATGTAAGCTATTCTGATACATATGTGGCAGTACCTCATGGTTTTAATTTGCATTTCCCTGATGAGTACATTTTTATTTGTTTATTGTCCTTTGGTCATCATCCTTTGTGAGGTGTCAATTCAAAGTCTTTTATAGAGTGACAATATTTTTATAATACTAAAGGCAGGAGAGACTATAATATTTGAAATTAAGGTTTTACTTTCAAATGGAAGCTCAAAGATCATTTCAATTCACACATGTCTCCATCTACCTCAAAGGGTTTAGCATCTGATACAGGAAAGTCTTTTGTTTCTCAGTGCTGAAAGTAGAAATTTGCATGTGCTGCAGGGAAAAGATTGAAATTTTGCTTCAAGGAAAAGAGCTATTCTTCTGAAATTTCTTTTAATATTTATTCCTCTGAAGTCCCCTCTTTTCCCCTAAATTAGTTTGTGTGAGAGAGAATTACAAAACTACCTCCCTTCCTTCTCTTCAATATAATGATGTGATGAAGTACCTATATTTTAAAGTAGCCATCTTATTAGAGTCAAAGTTGCAAAATGAATAACCAAATATTTTGATAATTTCTAACTTCATCTGAAATTGTTTGTGTGTAGTTGTTATATTTAGCTCTTATCATTGGTCTTGGGGCAGTGCCTGACCTACCGCACGTATCACCTAATTTAATATTCCCAATAAATGTTAAAAGTAGGACTTGTATTATCCTCACTTTGGAGATAAAAGTAATGAAGAATTAAGGAAATGGCAACCCATTCCAGTATTCTTGCCTGGAAAATCCCATGGACAGAGGAGCCTGGCAGGCTACAGTCCATGGGGTCGCAAAGACTCAGATACAACGGAGCTACTAAACCACCACCAAGGAGGTTATAAACGTCTGCAAAATTATAGACATGATTAGAGGAGGAAGCAGAATTCCACGATAACTTTAAGGTAACAAAATCAATACCTCCTAACTACTCCTTGCTGTCCTTTGTGATTTGCATGGTGTTTAGCTTCTCAGATCAAATCAAACAGTGAAAATACATGTGCCTTAGTTGGGTCTCACTAAGTCAACTTGGATTTCATTTTGTTAAATCTAATGGACTTTTTTGTGTTTTGCTCTCATCTTTCTTTACATCACAGCAGCACTCGCTGTTATTCCATCTCCTTGAAACACTGCCTTTGACTTCTCTACATTTTCTTGCTTTTAGTAGTGAAACTTAATGTCCCTTTTGTAGGCTTGTCTTCCTTCTCAAACTTCCCTAGACCGGATCCCCTCACTATGAGCTCTCATATCAAAAGAGACTTCTACTTTGAGTTACTCCATGTATTTGGTTAGAGATGCCATTTATACCCTCTTAGCATATCTTTATAAAACTGCTCTAGTGAAGCTTCCTTTAGCTTTTGCTTCTCTTCATTTTTCTCTGAGGTTCTTTTCAACTTTGATGGTTACCTAACTCCTTGTTAGGGCCCCCAAATCTCATTTTTAAAGTGACTCATCCTGGGTGTTGGAAAGCATTAGTGGTATTTTGGCCCCAGAATTTAATACAGTTCAGCAGAAGTCTAATCTTTTCCCCCACATTGATTTGATTTATGATCATTTGGTTCACTCTTGTCAAATAAAAACTCATTTGTCTAAAGTAAAGTGATGTTCTGTGCCAGAAGGCAGAAATGTGTGCTTGCATCAGCACAAAGTTATGTTTCTTTTATATCCTGTGTATATTTTTAATATGGGTTCTTATTTAACTTGCACAAGAAACAAAGAAGCAGGAGAAATGCATCAACATGAGCTAGACTGGACATGAATTAATTATTAAGAGATCGTGAATAAGGAAATAGCAGAAATAGTTGTATATGCTGAACTTCATTTTGAGCCTCTAGTTGTAACGACTATGTTTTTGTTAAGGTACCTCATTAGAGGTTAAATTGTTTGCTTTTGTCCTCTTCTTAACACAGACAATACCTGAGAACCTGAAAATCGAATTTGATTCACCAAAGGCAGCCTCTGTTAGAAAGTGAGAGAGAGAAAGAACAACTGCATCTGTGGGAGCCACACGGAGATGCGTAGGATGAGCTTTTTTTCTAGGAAAAGGGGATAACACATATTAGGATGGTTTGTGTTCTGAAGAGTTTATTGAAAATGATTCCCAACCTCTAAAGTATTCCCAGAGAAATAGAATAGAGGATGGTTGTTTTATCTCAGCAAGAGTCAGTATTGGAACCAAATCTGGCATGCCATCCTGGGGCTAATGTATAATCCCTGGAAGTGACTGTGCATACAAATTAAGCATGGGTGAATGAGGGTATATTTTCTGTGGGCACTAACATTTTCTACTCCACTGTGCTGCTTTAGACTAAAT
>SJYC01075605.1:0-23670 GCA_006408675.1 Madoqua kirkii | reverse complement strand
CAACAGTACATATCAATAGCAAAACACATAAAATACTTTGGAAGCTTCAATAATTTTTAAGATGTAAAATCTGATGTCAAAGAATTTGAGAACCCCTAAATATTATTGCAATTATATTAAAAAGAACTGGAAGGAATTTGCTAAATTTTGGGGACTATTTTGAATTGCTAAGATTGATTATCTGTGGATGTTGGGTTTAAGGGTCATTGTTAGTTTATCAACTTTACTTTTCTAAGTTTCCAAAATCTTCTTTAACATGCATTTCTTTTATAACAGATAAAGGGAAATAATTTTTTAAACTTGCCCTTCCTAGTCTTCATCTTAAAAAAAATCTTTCTGCCTTCAAGCCATCATTTAGAACCTAAAATTGTAAAGTGTCTTTTAATTACACTTGCATAGGGAGTCTTGGGCTTCCCTGGTGTCTCAGATGGTAAAGAAACCACTTACAGTGCAGGACACCTGGGTTCAATCCCTGGGTTGGGAAGATTCCCCCGGAGCAGGGCATGGCAACCCACTGCAGTATTCTTGGAGAATCCTTGTGGACAAAGGAATCTGATGGAATACAGTCCTTGGGCTCCAAAGAGTTAGACACAGCTGAGTGACTAAGCGCACAGAGAGTCTTCAGATCACAAAATTCTGCCAGATTTAAGGTTTACAGGCAAATTAACTACAAGTTACATGCAGATAGAACTTACAAATGAATTTGAACTGCACAAGCTGTTTCCGGAGAAATGGCCTTTGAAACACCAGTGAGCAGAGAAGATATCTTCCAGGGGATATTCATACAAAGACTGAGATAAAAATTCACTTTGAATTCATTTATTCATAGATTCTATTGCCATAAAACCTTGAAGTTGTCCATGATTTGAAAACTCTTATCCATTTCAAAAGCTCACCGATACAGGAGGGTTTCCAAGCTCCATCTGTGCTCCCAGTGACCAAACATTTTGGGTAATACATTGTATTATTAAACAGCTCTGCTGTTTGTTTGTTTGTTTTTAACCTGAGTTGTTATCCTCTTAATGTCTACAAATCAGAAATATGTGTGTGATCTATAGACAAACATGTTCTTAATGTGTCATAAGATTAATAATATATGTTCTCCTAGAGTTTCTGTGAGGATTAGGTAACCTAGGAAAAGAAACATAGCAGTGCCTGACATAAACTGATGCACAATTTATGCACGGTACGCAGTTACTCTTGTATGGCCAAATACTTCCCAGCTGGTATTGAGAACAGCCATAGTGGCCCTTCACTCTCTCAGGAACATTCTAGGATCTGCTTGCCTTTCTCTGTCATCCACTGCTCCATTTCCAGTTTTGTATTCCTCCATCAAACTTCTCTAGCCTACTTGGGATTTCTTCCTTGGTTTGAGAACTTCTAGAACATATGTGATCCTAGATACCTTCTGCTTCTCCTAGGCCTCTGTATCAAACTTATCTTAACAGCCTGGAAAGTTTTCTGTTTCCTTTGTTTGCCCCCACTTCCTGCTTAGCTCAGCCTCTCTGGATTGATCAATTTCTGATACATCATCTCTCTTTTGGGGCTCAATATTTCTCCTCTGGTATATTTCAAGGTTATTTTAGTCTCCTTGCTTGTTCTTGTGGAATAATTATTTGACTAAATTAGACTCCTGTTCTCTCACTAAACCATTAAGGATCCCATAATCCTGGGAGTAACATGAATTAGCACAGAAGTGTTTGTTGGGTTGAATCCTAAGAAATTTGATTAGCAATTTGCAAATTTCTCCATCCTTTGGGATTAGAAAATGTCCCAGAGCAATTCACACCAGATAGTTTTCATTAATATTTTATAAATTCCCAAATGCCAATAACTTCCCAAATCCCTTGCCATTAAGCTCATCCTTCTCCCAACAAAAGACTGTAACTACACAGAACCAGAAGGAGTCTAGAACGACATGAGCATCTTATCAGGATAGACTTGTTGCTATGATGGCCTTTTACCTTATTCTGAAAACCCGGAGATTTGCAATAGGCCAAGACTTAGTTCCACAGTATCCCAAGCCGAAACTCGAAATTCCTAAAGACATATAAGACATGTAGGTATGCGTTCCCCATGTTTCTTACCTCCAACTTTCTCTAAAGGGGGCTCTAAAAGAAGGCATGTGTGTTTCAAAAAAAGAAAAAGAAAACATTGTGCAGAACACTATAAATGCATCTCACTCATTTTGCATTGAAGAGTTTGGGAGGAGAACAGAATTTTGAAATGTTTTGAGTATATACTGAATTCTATTAAAAATGAGAACTCTGTGTGAACACAGAAATGAGATCTCAGCAACATCATGAGATACAGCACATGAACATTTCTTGACCAGTTTCAGATACACAGTAGAATTAAGATAAAGGCTGCCATCCATTTTCTCTCCCTCTCTTCTGCATGTTGTATAAATCCTAAGTCTTTTCATAACTGCAGTTTATGGTAGAGAACATGACAATTTCTCTTCAATATGGAAAGATATTTATTATACTCTCTGTAGCCCACCACTCTCAGATTTACTCATTAGAATGGGAGTAGAGTGAGTGAGTGTAAGTAACTCAGTTTTGTCCGACTCTTTGCGACCCCAGGGACTATACAGTCCATGGAATTCTCCAGGTCAGAATACTGGAGTGGGTAGCTTTTCCCTTCTCCAGGGGATCTTCTCAACTCAGGGATCAAATCCAGGTCTCCTGCATCTCAGGTGGATTCTTTACCAGCTGAGCCACAAGGAAAGCCCCCAAATACTGGAGTAAATAGCCTATCCCTTCTCCAGCAGATCTTCCCAATCCAGGAATCGAACTGGGATCTCCTGTATTGCACTGACTGGAGTTATAAGATGACAATCAAATGTGTTATTGCTTTTGCATAGTCTTCTTTTACTGCTAGCCAACTTTAATACTTTATAAAGTATTAGGCAGACTCTTTCTGAAAGTTTGATCTTCCAAAGTCCGGGTCTTACAAAAGCAGGTCTTATAGATAGTGGTCACTAGCCCACATTCTTCCATTATTTCTACAAGGCCCTCAGCTTCTGTTGGCACAATGAGCTATCCACTAATGTGTTAAGACTACATAATTCATTCTCAAGCAGATTAATTCTTTAGCCAACAGCAGATGAAGAAATGATCTCAAATCCTTTATATGAGCTTAACAAATCTTATATGAATCTGTTATGTCCAAGGTTGCATTAGCTTTTCACTTAATATTTTTGAGTTAATCACAAAGTCATTACACAATTCCATTTTTAATGTTAAACTTCTCTGTCTTCTTTTACAACTTCAGAGCACTATATTATGTATTTATGCTGTACTTGTAGTCTATGCTTACCTTCATATGTGTCCATTTACATACATGTCACATGTGCATGTCTATATTCATTTACATAGGTATATATATATATATATATATATATATATGAGCTTTGTTTGCAATGTGTTTCACAACAATGTATGAGTGTGTGCATATTGTGTCTCCACATATGTATATGTACACACAAATATCTGTCCATATACATGTATATATGTATTTGTGTGCACAATTCTGCATTTGCATTCATATGTTCCTGTGGGCTTACCACGTAAAAGTAAAAGCTTGAGTTTCCTTCTCCTTGGAAACCATAGAGTTTGTCAGAATTCTCTTGTTATATACCCTGGATAGGTCGAAACTCAGGGGATTTATCCAGAAGAAATGGATTTTATAATCTCACACTGTTATTTCTTCCTCACTGGTCAACAAATTTTACTGATGTGAGTTTTACCGATGATTCAGCGTTCTAAGAATGGCAGTGATGGGAGGCTGTTTAGTTGAAGTCACTCTGGAAAAAGTTGTTATATTTTTTAAATTTGCTTAGGATTAGTGATAAAAGAGATATATTCTTAGTTTGTTCGCTCAGAGACTTGAGTGTAGTTGGTCATGCTGACCAGATTTATCTATGGGAACTATTGAATTTTATGCATAACTGAGTTCACATACAACAGCAACAACAAATAAAGTGGATATGGCTGTGCTGAGCTGGAAGGAAGCAAGGATGCTGGCAGGTTGCATGGTCTCCCAGGGCTCAGCAGCTGTCTGCCCTGGTTTTTGGTAGCAAAATCCAATTTCCACTCTCCCCACGTGGGCTGGGAGGCAGCAGGGGTCCACACTAGCTCACAGAATTTTGGCTTTCTCATTTGTGAAACGTGACCAAATATATTAATCTCAGTGGCAGGCAGATTAGAAGAATATCGAATGAGAATGAACAAATAATCATCGAACTGCCACAACGGTGCCACGTCAGGATCAGAGACAGACTCTGGACTGAGGAATAAGAATGCAAACAAAATGAGGCTGGGAAGAAATGATAACCTACCTCTATACATACCTGGAAAACCTCCAAAGTATTTTTTGCTAGAAGAAATACACAACTCCTATTAATCAACTACTCTACACAGATACTGGCAGTAGTTCTTTTCTCTGTGGCCCAGAGGATAAAATTAAAGCATTTAGCTTGCTATTTGAAGGCCTTCACCATGAAACTTCAACTTCTCTTTGTAATGTAATTACCTTAGCTGGCTTTCTCAAGCCCTTGGTCAAACGACTCATCACTTTCCATGCTGGCCCGGGTCATCTAGGCCCCCTCAAATCTACCTATAGAAAATACTTTACCAAATTTCTTCTCTGGTCGCCTGGACCGAATCTCTCTCTCTTTCCTATATAGAGTCTTATTGATATTTGTGCTCTTCTCATGCTACTTACCTCTTCCTTCTGCTTTGGATTACAATTGTACAGGCTTGCTCTTCCTTACCAGACTCTCATATAAGGACAGGGGCTGCTTCCTTTGTGCATCTCGAGTACCTAACAGAGACCCTTGCATGCATATAATAAGCAAAACTCATGATTTGATAAATCAAGTAAGAGAATGCAAGACATCCAGTGATTTTATTTCTAAATGTTACTTCTAATATTAACTTAATATCGTGCTAAGTCGCTCCGCAGGTGTAGGAGAGCCTAGAGGAGCTATCCCACGTTAATGATCAGAAAGGGCAGTGGTAAGGAGATACCCTCGTGCAAGGTAAGGAGCAGTGCCTGTGCTTTGCTGGAGCAGCCATGAAGAGATACCCCACGCCCACGGTAAGAGAAACCCAAGTAACATGGTAGGTGTTGCAAGAGGGCATCAGAGGGCAGACACACTGAAAACATACAGAAAACTAGTCAATCTAATCACACTAGGACCACAGCCTTCTCTAACTCAATGAAACCAAGCCATGCCTGTGGGACAACCCAAGACAGGAGGGTCATGGTGGAGAGGTCTGATAGAATGTGGTCCACTGGAGAAGGAAATGGCAAACCACTTCAGTATTCTTGCCTTGAGAACCCCATGAATGGTATGAAAAGGCAAAATGATACGATACTGAAAGAGGAACTCCACAGGTCATTAGGTGCCCAATATGCTACTGGAGATCAGTGGAGAAATAACTCCAGAAAGAATGAAAGGATGAAGCCAAAGTAAAAACAATACCCAGCTGTGGATGTGACTGGTGATAGAAGCAAGGTCCGATGCTATAAAGAGCAATATTGCATAGGAACCTGGAATGTCAGGTCCATGAATCAAGGAAAATTGGAAGCATTCAAACAGAAGATGGCAAGAGTGAACGTCGACATTCTAGGAATCAGCGAACTAAAATGGATTGGAATGGGTGAATTTAACTCAGATGACCATTATATCTACTACTGCGGGAAGGAATCCCTGAGAAGAAATAGAGTAGCCATCATGGTCAACAAAAGAGTCCGAAATGCAGTACTTGGATGCAATCTCAAAAATGACAAAATGATCTCTGTTCATCTCCAAGGCAAACCATTCAATATCACAGTAATTCAAGTCTATGCCCCAACCAGTAACGCTGAAGAAGCTGAAGGTGAATGGTTTTATGAAGACCTACAAAACCTTTTAGAACTAACACTAAAAAAAGATGTCCTTTTCATTATACGGGACTGGAACACAAAAGTAAGAAGTCAGGAAACACCTGGAGTAACAGGCAAATTTGGCCTTGGAATGCGGAATAAAGCAGGGCAAAGACTAATAGAGTTTTGCCAAGAAAATGCACTGGTCATAGCAAACACCCTCTTCCAACAACACAAGAGAAGACTCTACACATGGACATCACCAGATGGTCAATAAGCAGGGCAAAGACTAATAGAGTTTTGCCAAGAAAATGCACTGGTCATAGCAAACAACCTCTTCCAACAACACAAGAGAAGACTCTACACATGGACATCACCAGATGGTCAACACCGATATCAGATTGATTATATTCTTTGCAGCCAAAGATGGAGAAGCTCTATACAGTCAACAAAAACAAGACCAGCAGCTGACTGTGGCTCAGATTATGAACTCCTTATCACCAAATTCAGACTCAAATTGAAGAAAGCAGGGAAAACTGCTAGACCATTCAGGTATGACCTAAATCAAATCCCTTATGATTATACAGTGGAAGTGAGAAATAGATTTAAGGACCTAGATCTGATAGATAGAGTGCCTGATTAACTATAGAATGAGGTTCGTGACATTGTACAGGAGACAGGGATCAAGACCATCCTCATGGAAAAGAAATGCAAAAAAGGAAAATGGCTGTCTGAGGAGGCCTTACACATAGCTGTGAAAAGAAGAGAGGCAAAAAGCAAAGGAGAAAAGGAAAGATATAAGCAACTGAATGCAGAGTTCCAGAAAATAGTAAGAAGAGATAAGAAAGCCTTCTTCAGCAATCAATGCAAAGAAATAGAGGAAAAGAACAGACTGGGGAAGACTAGAGATCTCTTCAAGAAAATTAGAAATACCAAGGGAACACTGCATGCAAAGATGGGCTTGATAAAGGACAGAAATGGTATGGACCTAACAGAAGCAGAAGATATTAAGAAGAGGTGGCAAGAATACACAGAAGAACTGTACAAAAGACATCTTCATGACCCAGATAATTATAATGGTGTGATCACTAATCTAGAGCCAGACATCCTGGAATGTGAAGTCAAGTGGGCCTTGGAAAGCATTGCTATGAACAGAGCTAATGGAGGTGATGGAATTCCAGTTGAACTCTTTCAAATCTTGAAAGATGATGCTGTGAAAGTGCTGCACTCAATATGCCAGCAAATTTGGAAAATGCAACTGTGGCCACAGAACTGGAAAAGGTCAGTTTTTATTCCAATTCCAAAGAAAGGCAATGCCAAAGAATGTTCAAACTACCACACAATTGCACTCATCTCACATGCTAGTAAAGTAATGCTCAAAATTCTCCAAGCCAGGCTTCAGCAATACGTGAACTGTGAACTCCCTGATGCTCAAGCTGGTTTTAGAAAAGGCAGAGGAACCAGAGGTCAAATCGCCAACATCCACTGGATCATGGAAAAAGCAAGAGAGTTCCAGAAAAACATCTATTTCTGCTTTATTGACTATGCCAAAGCCTTTGACTGTGTGGATCACAATAAACTATGAAAAATTCTGAAAGAGTTGGGAATACCAGACCACCTGACCTGCCTCTAGAGAAATCTGTATGCAAGTCAGGAAGCAATAGTTAGAACTGGACATGGAACAACAGACTGGTTCCAAGTAGGAAAAGGAGTACGTCAAGGCTGTGTATTGTCCCACTGCAAGGCTGTATATTGTCACCCTGCTTATTTAACTTCTATGCAGAGTACATCGTGAGAAATGCTGGACTGGAAGAAACACAAGCTGGAATCAAGATTGCTAGGAGTAATATCAATAACCTCAGATATGCAGATGACACCACCCTTATGGCAGAAAGTAAAGAGGAACTAAAAAGCTTCTTGATGAAAGTGAAAGAGGAGAGCGATAAAGTTGGCTTAAAGCTCAACATTCAGAAAACAAAGATCATGGCATACGGTCCCATCACTTCATGTGAAATAGATGGGGAAACAGCGGCTGACTTTATTTTGGGGGGCTCCAAAATCACTGCAGATGGTGACTGCAACCATGAAATTAAAAGACACTTACTTCTTGGAAGAAAAGTTATGACCAACCTAGATAGTATATTCAAAAGCAAAGACATTACTTTTCTGACTAAGGTCTGTCTATTCAAGGCTATAGTTTTTCCAGTGGTCATGTATGGATGTGAGAGTTGGACTGTGAAGAAGGCTGAGCACCAAATAATTGATGCTTTTGAACTGTGGTGTTGGAGAAGACCCTTGAGAATCCCTTGGACTGCAAGGAGATCCAATGAGTCCATTCTGAAGGAGATCAACCCTGGGATTTCTTTGGAAGGAATGATGCTAAAGCTGAAACTCCAATATTTTGGCCTCCTAATGCGAAGAGTTGACTCATTGGAAAAGACTCTGATGCTGGGAGGGATTGGGGGCAGGAGGAGAAGGGGACAACGGAGGATGAGACGGTTGGATGACTTGATGGACGTGAGTCTGAGTGAACTCCGGGAGTTGGTGATGGACAGGGAGGCCTGGCGTGCTGAGATTCATGGGGTTGCAGAGTTGGACACGACTGAGTGACTGAAGTGAAATGAAGTGAAGTCGCTTCAGTTGTGTCTGACTCTTTGTGATCCTCTGGACTTTGGCCTCCCAGGCTCCTTTGTCCATGGCATTCTCCAGGCAAGAATACTGGAGTGGGTTGTCATGCCCCCCTCCAGAGGAATCTTCCCAACCCAGGCATCAAACCCATGTGTCTTTCCTCTCCTGCACTGGCAGGCAATTTCTTAGCATTAGCCCCACCTGGGAAGCTTAATATCACAGAACTTCAAATCACTTATATTTACAATGAAAATACAAAACAATCTTACTACTTTAGAAGAATGCTGTAACTAAATACAGGTGCTCTGACAGGCATATTGTACCAAACGTTAAACACCTAATCATTCCTATCTTACTCAGGGTGCTCTAGAGCAGGATTTCTCAATCTTGGTGCTGTTCTCTGCTGTGTGGGTTGGCCTGAGCTGTGCTGGATGTTTACCAGGATTGCTGGGCTCTAGCATTAGCTGCCAGTAGCACCTGCCCCTCAGGTCATGACAATAAAAAGTCTCCAGATGCTACTAAAAGTCCCTTGGGAAATAAATGTCTTACAGTTGAGAGGCTAGAAAAGCAGTAATAATTCCAAATCTGACAGTGACAGCATATAAAAGGAAAATTACAGACGCAGATTTATTCATGCATATAGATGTAAAATTTAAGCAAAACATTAGGAAACCAAATTTAAAAGCATGTAGGCAAAATTACACCAAGCTAGACTTTTCTCAAGAATGACTTAATCGCAACTAGGAATTAATAGAACAATCATGAACAATAATAACAATAGAAAACATCATTTATAGAAATTATAAAATTAATGCCCTTAATTATGAAATTTAGGAGATGTGTACTTGTATTGATTTCCTCATTTTTCATTGCAAAATGTCAACATATTGATAAAAAGTAGATTCCTCAGGAAATACAGATTTCTGTGTATTATTATAATTATTGTGGTAACTGAAGTTAAGTTAACCTAAGAATATATTATAAACTTTCCAAATTTTCTGAAGGAAATGCACACATGCACACACACACATATGAACACATCAGCAGAGGCACCAGCAATGAAAATGGGAGCCATACAGTAAATCTCTTCTCTCTCTCTCTAGCTCCATATGTAAATATATGAATACATTTATTTTTATTTATTTTTTAAAGATTTCCTTTGATATGGACCATTTTTTAATTCCTTATTGAGTTTGTTACAGTATTTTTCTGTTTCATACTTTGGGTTTTTTGGCTACAAGGCATGTGAGACCTTAGTTCTCCGAAAAGGGGGTCAAATCCATACCCCTTGCACTGGAAGGCAAAATACTAAACATTGGCCTGCCAGAAAGGTGAAGGTGAGGTGAAGTCGCTTAGTCGTGTCCGACTCTTTGCGACCCTGTGGACTGTAACCTACTAGGCTTCTCCGTCCATGGGATTCTCCAGGCAAGAATACCGGAGTGGATTGCCATTTCCTTCTCCAGGGGATCTTCCCGACCCAGGGATTGAACCCGAGTCTCCCACATTGGAGGCAGACGCTTTAACCTCTGAGCCTCCAGGGAAGCCAGAGAAGTCCCTCATTTATTTATTTAATTAATTTTATTGGAGTATACTTTATTTGCAATGCTGTGTTACTTTCCTTATCTCCAGTGCCTAGAACAAAGTGTTTCACAAAGCAGGTGCTCACAAAAACCAGTGTTACATCAAAGGATATCAGGATCACTTCAAGGCCAAGAATCCCATTGCCTGCACCATTTCATCCCAGGATGTCCCTGCTGCACCCCTGCCCACCCTGGCTTCTCAATTCTCTGAAATCCTGTAGCTTCTACTGTCTGCGATGCCAGCCTTTCAGTACAATTTCAGTATCAAAGAAAAGACATAATTGGAAAGAATCTTCAAACATGGGAAAGCTACTTCTATCTGATTCAGTATCTTCCATGATAAGATGCCCTACTTTGCTCCTTTACTATCTCTAGGGTACATGTCTTGCTTTCCTGCTAAACTCTATGTTCATAAAAATCTTGGACTCTGGTCTTAAAAAGCTTCTCTTTCCTATAACATGTCAAGCACCATCTGTTGCTCATAGGAAGGACTATTCAGGTAGTATTAAATAATAAAGGATTCTAGGTTAATAACAGATTGCATATATTGAAGTTTTACTGTTTGCCAAACCTTCTGCTAATCGCTTCATGAGCATTTTCATAATTCAATCTTCTTAGCAATCCTATTTCTATTTCATGCTTGAACCAAAGTATAAGGAGAGCAATGAACATGCCCAAATCAGAATCTGAACACAAGCATTCCGGCTTTGGCTTTGGCTTAATTACTAGGCTGCACAAAGATCCAAAAGAGTAACATGTATTTTCCTGAATTTTCAATTGATTCATAGCATGCATCCAAAGATTGAGACTACATGGGTCACTTTCTTCCTTCCAGCTGCACCTGCACCAGGGAGTTCTCAACCTTTTGGCAGGTGAAGAGGAACCCCTGGGGTGGAGAGATGCTCAGTGAAGCAGAGAGCCACAATTTGAGGCGGATTTGCCATCTCAGGCTTCACTCTTGCACAATAGCTCCTCAGAGAACCAGACCCATCTGGGCACAACTGAACAGGCAGAAAAACTGACCTTCCCACCAACCTGTTCTTCCCCTGCAGACAGCATGGGAACTGAGTGCTTCCTACTCACTAGACACAGGGAGGAGTCAGGGAGGGGTCTGGGAGGAGTCAGGGAGAGATCTGGGAGGAGTCAGGGAGAGATCTGGGAGGAGTCAGGACTGGGAGGAATCTGAAGAGGACTGGGAATCTCGAGAGGACTGGGAGGAGTCAGGGAGAGGACTGGGAGAAGGAGGGCCCTGGGCTAGTCCCAGCTTTGAAGAAGCTCTCCAGCCAGTGGGTTTACCCTTAACTGTGGGTGTCTATCAGATGAATTGTGCTACTTGAGATCTCCTGAAGCTTTTGCAGTGCTAGGAGAGAGTCATCATTATGACTATAAAAATGTGTTTGTCTTGCACAATTTTTAGTTTCATTTTCATCTAAATTAGCCCTAACGTCACTCATCCATCACTGAATCTCCCTCAGTAGCTGACACACCATCACCAACTCCTTTCTGTTCCCTTAACAGCCTGAGCTGCCTGGACCCATTGCAGCACTTACTATATTCTGGCACATTCTTGGTTCTCCAGCTGTCTCTTGACTAGGCTGTGTGCTCTGGAGGGAGACGATGGTGTGTTACTCATCTCTGCATCCCCAGGGTCTGGAAGAACAGTGTGTGATACCAAGCAGACATCAATGCACCTGTAAAACAAGTCAAGAGTGATTCAGCAGTCCAGTAAAAATAAAACTCTATCTAATGGAACTGAATAAAGGAGCTTCTGAACTTTCTGGAAAACCGGTTTCCTAAGCCATGGCCCCGGGTTGATTTACAAAGTCAAAGCCTCTAATTGACCCCAGTATTTATTCAAGTAGATTTGGAAGCGCAAGGAGATTGTGGATTATTCTTTGTGGCATTCAAGTCAGCACTTTAATGAATATTCAAAATACTGGCCCAACATTATTTAATGTGTGGCACATAAAACTGTTCAGCATAATTTTATGTATTAATTATACACGTAAAATCACTTTTAAAATCTTTATCATATGGGAATAATCACTTTGATATGTTGGGTTATTTCCTTCTTATTTTTTATTCTCATGTGTGTAAATAGCTAATTCTTTACCAACTGAGCAGCTCAGTTGGTAAAGAATCCGCCTGCAATGCAGGAGACCCCAGTTCAATTCCTGGGTTGGGAAGATCCCCTGGAGAAGGCATAGGCTACCCTCTCCAGTACTCTTGGGCTTCTTGCTCAGGTGGTAAAAAAAAATCTGCCTGCAATTCGGAAGACCTGGGTTCAATCCCTGGGTTGGGAAGATTCTCTGGAGAAGGGAAAGACTACCCACTCCAGTATTCTGGCCTGGAGAATTCCATGGACTGTACAGTCCATGGAGTCACAAAGAGTCGGGCATGACTGAGCAACTTTCACTTTCAAATAGCTAATTAGATACCTAAAGATAGTCCCCCCAAAATATTCATGTTTGAAGTCCCCAGAAACAGTGACTATTACCTTACATGGACAAAGGGACTTTGCAGACATGATTAAGAAGCTGATGTGGAAAGATTACCCTGAATTATATTGTATGGGCTCAGAGTAATCACAACAGTCCTCATATGAGGATCTGAGTCAGAGGAAGCCTCTGTCCATGAAATTTCCCAGGCAAGAATACTGGAGTGGGTTATCATTTCCTCCTCCAAGGGATCTTCCCGACCCAGGGATTGAAACTGTGTCTCCTGCTTAGCAGGTGGATTCTTTACCACTGAGCCACTTGGGAAGTCCTGTGATAACAGAAGCAGATATTGGAATGATGCAGTGGAGATGATGCATTAAGGAATGAGGCAGCCGCTAGATGCTGGAAAAGACAAGGGACAGACTCTCTCCTAAAGACCCCAGAAGAAACAGTCCTGCTGATCCTTTGCACTTCTGACCCCCAGAGCTGTGATATAATAAACTTGTGTTATGTTAAGCCACTAGTTTGTGGTAATTTATTATTTTCATTTAGTTGTTGTTTAGTTGCTAAGTCTTGTCCAACTCTTTGAGACGTCATGGACTGTAGCCCACCACACTCCTCTGTCCATGGGACTTTCCAGGCAAGAATACTGGAGTGGCTTGCCATTTCCTTCTCCAGGGGATCTTCCAAGACCAGGGATCAAACATGCATCTCCTGCTTGGCAGGCATTCTTTACTGCTGAGCCACCATAGCGGCGTTATAAAACTAATAGAGATGGAAAGTATATTAGTATCCTGGGGCTGCTGCAAAAATGACATAAAACAAATGGCTTAAAACAATGTGTTGTTTTAAACAAATTGTAAAAAAAAATGTGTTCTTTTACAGCTCTGGAAGCTAGAAGGCCAAAATGAGATGTTGGCAGTGCCACGCTCTTCCCAAAGTCCCTGGCAGAGGCTTTCTTTGCGTCTCCCTAGCTTCTGGTGTTGTCAGCAATTCTTGGCATTTTTTGACTTGTAGAGTCACCACTCCAATCTCTGCCTTTGTCATTACCTGGCAATCTCCTTTTGTGTATGTGTCTTCATGTGGCCTTCTTCCAAGGGCACTAGTCATTGGATTTAGGGCCCATTCTAATCCAGGATGACTTTAATGTAGATAATTACACCTTCAAAGACACTCTTTCCAAATAAGACTGCATTCAGAGGTTCAAGGTAAACATGAATTTTGGGTAGGTACTATTCAATTCAGTATAAATTGATAGATTGGTAGGAAAATGGGCTTCTCAGGTAGCAGTAGTGGTAAAGAACTCTGTTGCCAGTGCAGGGGACATAAAGAGGCTCGGATTCCATCCTTGGGTTGGGAAGATCCCCTGGAGGAGGGCATGGCAATCCACTCCACTATCCTTGCCTGGAGAATCCCATTGACAGAGGAGCCTGGCAGACTTGACTGAGGTGTCCTAGCACTCATGCACCCAGGTAGGAAGATAGATAAACAGAAAGATGACAAATGCATAAATAAGTATATAAGTAAGCAGACAAAAAGGCACATAGATAGAAAAACATTTTTAATACTTTTATTTTCATTGTTGCATAATATTTTGTTAAATCCTTATAGAAAATCACTATATTTTTTCATTTTACCATTAGCACATCATTATACTTACCAAAGCACTGATCATTTCACTGGAAGACCCACCCTCCTTTCTGAGTGCCATTTGTCTGTATGGGATATTGATAAGCCAGGACAAACCGGAACAGAGAATCGACTCAAAAATTACTCTCATGAAGGACCATGGAAGGCACTGGAATGACTAACCAAGAAAAGAGAAGCCTCAGGACATACATGAAGATCTTCAAAGACTGGCCATACTGCTATGTCAAGGAGAAATTAATCTTTTCTCCTTCCAACGTGCTGAACTAAGGCAGATGGGTTGAAAACTCTTCCAAAGAAAAGAGTACTATAAAACTGGTCTCATCTCTGGAATTTTCTTCTTTTCTCAGATCTTGGAACTGAAATTTTCAGTCTTAGTAGTACTCCAAAGACTTCAAGCAAATGTTTTCTTAACATTCTTGGCAAGAACTATGAATGGTATGAGATATTTAAAAATGGTCAAGAACTGCTAAGGGTCCAAGGTTCTGCCCTACTTGCAGATTAACAAGCCATCCTGTTATAATTTCATGGATGCTTTGCATGATATGAGACTCCCAGGTCAAATAAAAAGGCTGGTTTATTACTCACAGCAAGAGCAGTAGCCAGTGTCATAATTTTCTTGACCAGTTTCCAAGCCCTAATTTCTACAGAGTAATGGGTAAAGGGTCAAGCAATGCCTGCACAGGCAGTGGGGTATCCACAGGGCCTAGAAAGCCCAATCTTTTATAATGGTCTCTAAGCAAGCCTGCCTGAATTTTGCCCTTGAAAGCTGTATTATTGCTCTAGAAACAAGCTTGAAAAAGTAGTCCACACCAAAAGTTGTCAGCATCATTGCTCACAAGGTACACAGAAATGCAAGAAAAACATAGATATTTGTCCCTTGACAAGATTCATTCCTCTTTCATATTTTACCATCTTGTTATTGTTCAGTCATTAAGTTATGTCCAACTGTTTGGGACCCCATGGACTGTAGCATGCAAGGCTTCCCTGTCCTTCACTATATCCCTGAGTTTGCTCAGATTCATGTCCATAGAGTCAGTGGTACTGAAAGAGGAAAGGAACAGGCCGAGCTGACTCCATCTTGAAAATGAAGGAAAGAAACTCCATCTTAGATTCCCAGTGAACTTGGACTATACACCTGCTTGCACTTTCAGTGAACTTTGGACTATGTGCCTCATAGTCATGGGGATAATATACCTATGACCAAAGTGGCCACCCGGACTGATAAACACCAGATTCCATACCAAGATTTCCCATCACCAAAAGGAGTGCAATAATCCCTGATGTAGTCAATCACCTTTGTAATCTTTATGGCATCTATTGGTATAGGCTACAATGTATAACCAGCTGACTCTTCTGATTATGAATCATGGCTGTAACCTGATATAGCTCCCTTTAACACTTTTCAGGCTAGGTTTAAGGAATTTGGGGATGTGGGCTTGAGCAGTACACTTAAGGTATATAACGTTCTCACAAAAGTCGGTCGGGGTCCCTGGCTAAAGAGGAAACTCTGCCTCAGAACCACTGGTGTAATAAACCGTACTCCACTATCCATGCTGTCCTTCTGAGTAAGTTTGTTTCCAGGAGAATTTGGCTATAACAATACTATCTAACCATCTCATCCTCTGATGCCCTCTTTCCCTCCTGCCTTCAATCTTTCCCAGAATCAGGGTCTCTTCCAATGAGTTGGCTCTTGCATCAGGTGGCCAAAGTATTGTAGCTTCATCTTCAGCATTGGTCCATCTTAGTTTCCATCTTTAGTGTCTTAGTTTATACCATCTTAGTGTCCAGTTAATTTTCCAATGAGTTCATCGCTACTTCAGCCACTTTGATTAATCTAACTGACAGGGTCTGGGACCCACTCCATTCAGTTTTATCATACAGCATTTAGCAAGACTGCTATTCATACGACTTCAAACAGCAACATGAGATCAACCTGCAGGGTCAGCCTCATTGGTGAAAAGCAGATTGCAGAGGAAGATGGAGCTGGAGAGGAAGGCAGGAGGCAGACAATAAAGGATTCCGTATGCTCTGTTTCTGGAGAAGGAAATGGCAGTCTACTCCAGTATTCCTGCCTGGAGAATCCCATGGACAGAGGAGCTTTGCAGACTAATGTCCATGGTGTCGCAAAGAGTCAGACACGGCTGAGCAACTAAACCACCAACCACCACCATGCTCTGTTTATGCTCAGACATTATTCTGCTGGTGATGAAGTATCAAAGTGTTTAATGGGAGAGTTAGACAGCTGATTTGCATATAAAGTAATTCTCCGGGGTGGCCAAATGGATAACAACCTGGAGACAATGCTATTAGTCAAAGAGAGACTCCACTCGAATGTCATTTTTAATGATGCATTTGGCAGACATTGAGGTTTGAAAGAAGTAGATTTTAAACATACTTAAAGGGGAGAATTGAGAGGACGTTTAAATGAAGGGAATGAGAGAGAAGGAAAAGTCAAGCCTGACTGCCAGGGTCCAGCTTTGATAACAGTGTGGCTGGCAGTGGCGTTCCCTGAGAAAGGAAAACAAAGGGAGGATGGGAGTTTTGAAGGGGGTTAACAAGTTCAAGGCATTAAGTTCAAACAGCCTAAGTGTAGTCATCTACTGGTATGTGTATCAGTTACTGATGATAAGGATTTGAGAGCTGGGTTGGGGTAGAGGGGAGGGGTGAAGTACTCCAATGCTTAAAAAATTTTGGAATTTCTGAGCACTGATGATAAAACAGAGCTTCCCAGGTGACAGCAGTGGTAAAGACGATGCCTGCCAATGCCGGAGACCTAAGAGACTCGGGTGCGATCCCTGGGTTAGGAAGATCCCCCAGAGGAGGACACAGTAACCCTCTCCAAGTATTCTTGCCTAGAGAATCCCATGGATAGAGGAGTCTGGCAGCCTGCAGTCCGTAGGGTCACAAAGAGTCAGACACAACTAAAGCGACTTAGCATGCTCTCACACATGATATAACAAGGGCTTCCTAGGTAAAACTCGGGGACTGACTGAGAATTTCAATAGAGGATGTCATTAGAAAAGTCTCAGGTAAGAACCCTGGGGCACATATGGGACTTGGGGTGGGGGAATCGGGTTGTGTCTGGTGGACATTGGTGAAAACCTAGGAGGAGATTCTGCCATGGAGTCCTGCAAGAGAGAGTCACAGAGGAGGACATCATTAGCAGAGAGTATAACTAAGAAGAGAACTGAAAATGTGAACTGGATTCAGCAAGAGAAAAAGATCATGAAGGACTGGAAGCAGTTTTGTGGGAAGGTGGAAGGAGAAGGTAATCTTAGGGAACTGCCAGCACCATTAACCAGCATGTTCTTCAGACATTAGGAAAATTTCATTATAGAATGTCAGATGTTGATTCTTTCTAAGATTTAAAGGGAATTCATTTGGGCTGTGGCTTCCTGGGGCCTCTGACCTTGTTGAAGAGAAAGCGGAGGTGTTTAAGTTCTTACTATTGTCTGTTGTGTGTACAACACATTCAATGGAACCCATGCTCTGAGAATAGAGCAAAAGTAGCTGGAAGATGCTTGCTGGTAATGGAGGTGAAAGGTGGTCAGCTCTTGAAGCAAGGTTTGTCAAATTTTATTAAAGAAGAAAAGAAGAGATGGCTTAGAAGTCTACTATCAAGCAGACAATGGCTCACGTTATGTCAATACAGATGAGCTGAAATAATGAACACCTCCGTTCATCTCTCATCTTCCCTTTTCTTTCATGTGTAAGCCCCAGAAAAAGATTTCAAAAAAGTGTGTCTGGAGGAAAATAGGAAATGTCATTGCTGCTGAGTTCCATTTGAAATGAACAGGAGAGAAATACAGACTCAGGTAATTAGGTTTTTAGATCCAGCTCAGACTGTAGCATCTATTATCCTGCTGTCTTCCAGGTCTGATGCGTAGCTAAGGTGTGCTGTGGGGGGAAACAGGGGGTCCAGAACTTTCCTTTCTGAAGCAGCTGAGAGCAGAGTGTGAGCACGGGCTTTGAGCTAACCCACAAATTCATTAATTCTATACCATTTACAAGTTAGGTAGGCTCTCTGACCTTCACGGCTTTTATTTGTATTTTGTTTTTATTAGTTAAAAGAAGTTACCGGTACTTTATCAAAAGGTTACTGAGCACCTTAAAACACCCTCTAAATATTTAAGCATATCTATGAAATACTTGGGATTTAGGCAATGTTCTTTTTCTTTTCTTCCACCCTCCCTCCCTCCTTCCCACACTCCTTCTTTCCTTCCCTCCTTCTTTTCTCCCTAGTGCATATCTGCTTCTTCAGCTAGAGTCTGACTTCTTAGGAATCCAGGTGCCACCCCCCAGGAATTTCTATTATTTGCATAAAAAGCAGACCCTCCAGATAATCGGTGTTCATTTGAAAGTGTCTGAGGAGGCCAGAAGGCCTTCATAGACCTCACATTCCCCTAAGTGGATTCACGTTAACCAGTGACTTGATCACAACAGAACTCTCCAAGCTGTAAAATGACTCAGCTCCTATGAGTGCCATATGCACACTTTCCATCTCATTAACAAAAAGCTTATCCCTCATAAACCTTTGAAGAAAGAATAGCTTTTTCCCAAGAAAATAGTCTCATCTCACTCCAGTCTCTGAAATTGGTTTGAAGCTCGCCATGCAACCTATAAACATCATTTTCCAGGGCAAATGGCCCTCATCTCCAACCTGGCAGGACAGGCAGTGTCTCCTTTCTCTCTTCCAGCAATCTGGTATCTTCTTGGATCAAGGTGTAAACTGTAATTTGCAGAGTCTCAGCTATTCAATTTTCAGAGGAGTGTTATGCAAAAATTTCAGAGAAGGGAAGCTAAATTGATCCCTGGCAAGTGAAAATATACATCAAAGTGTCCTATTCCACCCTGAAGGACCATTCAGTGCCGGGCTGAGGGGGTGCTGTTGCCTGAGTCTACACTTGGGTCTTTGTCATAACCTGGTTGTACTAGGGAGCCAAATCTAGCCCCACACTCATTTTAATATGGCTTATAAGACAAAAGTGATTTTTAAATAGTAAAAAATAATTATATTTTTTATACTTAAAAAAAGTATTAAAAAAATAAAATTTATAAAAATTCACATTTCAGCACCTGTGTTCATTCACTGAGCTTTTCTCCATCAGCTGTGCCATGACAATGTCATTGGCAGTTGCAACAAAAACTGTTGTTGTTTATTCGCCAAGTTTTGTCTGACTCTTTTGAGACCCCGTGAACTGTAGCCAATCAGGCTCCTCTGTCCATGGAACTCTCCAGGCAAGAACACTGGAGTGGGTTGCCATTTCCTTCTTCAGGGGATCTTCCCAACCCAGGGATCAAATCTGCTTCTCTGTCATTAGAAGGTGAATTTTTTACCACTGAGTCATCAGGGAAGCCAACAGAAACTGTGGAGTCTACGAAATATAAAACATTTACTCTCTGGCCTTAACAGAAAAAATTTATTATAGATCATCTTTCCATGTGTTCACTTAGCTGTTTGTATATATTCTACTTGAAGTGTCCATCTGAATCTCTTGTCTACTTTCAATTGCATTATCTTTTCATTTTTGAGTTGTTAAACTTTTCAGTGTACTATAGAGATAATTTCTTTGTCAGGTATATGTGGCAAAAATATTTTGTCCAAGTATTTGTTTTGACTTTACATTTTATTAAAAGTTTTTTCAAAGGAAGTTTTAATTTTGATGGAAGCTCAATTTACCAAATTTTTCTCTTTTATGATCAGTGTTTTATGTGTTCTGAGAAATCTTTACCAACCTCAAAGCTGCAAATAATTTATTTTCCTTTTTTTTCAGAAATTTTATACTCTTACCTTTACACTTAGGTCTATGATCTATTTTCAATTGCTATTATTTTTTTTGGCACACTGGTCAAGGTTTATTACTTTTTTTCCACATGAATATCCAGTTAGCCAATCAGGCTCCTCTGTCCATGGAACTCTCCAGGCAAGAACACTGGAGTGGGTTGCCATTTCCTTCTTCAGGGGATCTTCCCAACCCAGGGATCAAATCTGCTTCTCTGTCATTAGAAGGTGAATTTTTTACCACTGAGTCATCAGGGAAGCCAACAGAAACTGTGGAGTCTACGAAATATAAAACATTTACTCTCTGGCCTTAACAGAAAAAATTTATTATAGATCATCTTTCCATGTGTTCACTTAGCTGTTTGTATATATTCTACTTGAAGTGTCCATCTGAGTCTCTTGTCTACTTTCAATTGCATTATCTTTTCATTTTTGAGTTGTTAAACTTTTCAGTGTACTATAGAGATAATTTCTTTGTCAGGTATATGTGGCAAAAATATTTTGTCCAAGTATTTGTTTTGACTTTACATTTTATTAAAAGTTTTTTCAAAGGAAGTTTTAATTTTGATGGAAGCTCAATTTACCAAATTTTTCTCTTTTATGATCAGTGTTTTATGTGTTCTGAGAAATCTTTACCAACCTCAAAGCTGCAAATAATTTATTTTCCTTTTTTTTCAGAAATTTTATACTCTTACCTTTACACTTAGGTCTATGATCTATTTTCAATTGCTATTATTTTTTTTGGCACACTGGTCAAGGTTTATTACTTTTTTTCCACATGAATATCCAGTTGGTTCTCAACTGTGTTGAAAAAAAATATTCCTTTCTTCACTGAATCAGACCTCTATTGAAAATGAATTGACCATATCTTTTTGAATCTTTTAAATTGTAAAATATAAATATTAGTGTGAACTCACATTTTCTTTTAACAAAAATAATATGTATTTCTTATCTTTGTCAACTAGTAGGGCCTAAAATCAATTACTAACTTTGTAACAATGAGCATACGTACGTGTGTGCCACGTTACTTCAGTCATGTCTGACTCTTTGCAACCCCATGGACTGTAGTCCACTAGGCTTTTCTGTCCATGGAATTCTCCAGACAAGAATACTAGAGTGGGTGGCCATGCCCTTCTCCAGAGGATCTTCCCAATCCAATGATGAACGCACTTCTCTTAAGTCTCCTGCACTGGCAGGTAGGTTCTTTACCTCTAGTGCCCACCTGGGAAACCCTTGTGAAATGAACACCATAATTCAAATGCTGGTGTCTAAAAACCATTTTGCACCAAAAGAAACCAGAAAAAATCTGGAAGAAAAAAAAAAACAAGATCTTGGAATATTTGTCATGCTAGAAAGTGAGTAAGCGAAAAAGGCTATTGGACTTGTGTCAAAATGAAAAAATAACCAATTTCAAAAGGTCTGTCTGGCACCAGATGGACTATTTTGGCACCAAATTAATAGTAGATTAACATTTTCAACACATCAAAATACATGAAAAAAATTGATAAGCTTAAACTGTACAAAATATAAACACACACACAGTAGCACCATTTATATAAAAAGCATCAACCTTACAGAAACAAAAGTGGGGCTGGAACAAAGGAAGAGCTAATCTGCAGACAATTACAATGAATCACCCAGTGGCGGTGGAGATATTCTCTGTCTGACTGTGGAAGTGGTTTCATCCATATGAGATTACCCAAACGCCCCAAATTGCGTACTTTAAATGAATGGTTTATGTAAGTGAAAGTGAAAGTTATTCAGTCATATCTGACTCTTTGAGACACCTTGGACTATACAGTTCAAGGAATTCTCCAGGCCAGAATACTGGAGTGGGTAACCTTTCCCTTCTCCAGGGGATCTTCCCAACCCAGAGATGTAACCTAGGTCTCCCGCATTACAAGGGAATTTTTACCAGCTGAGCCACAAAGAAAGCCCTTGTGTTCAATTAGGTAAATTTAGTTGAGAGTATTTTTCAGAATCTCTACATACCTACTGATTGTCCATTTGTTCTATCAGTTACCAAGAGAAGAATGCTGATATGTAAGATATAAGCACAAGTTTGTCTACTTTTCATTTTAATTTTATAATTTTTGCATTCAGAAATTTTAAAGCTGTTTTTAGAGTCATACATATTTATGACTACTGTTTCTTCCAAGTGAATTGCTCTTTGAATCAGTATGAAATGCCCCTGCTTTATAATTTTAAATCTATATATTTATTTACTTACTTTGGGGTGTGCTGGGTCTTTGTTGCTGTGGGAGCTACTTTCTAGTTGAGGTTCGTGGGCTTCTCACTGTGGAGGTTTCTCTTGTTGCGAAGCACAGGCGCTGGTGCACCTAGGCTTCCGTAGCTGCGGCACGTGAGCTCAGTAGTTGCAGCTCCTGGGCTCTACAGCACAGGCTTAATAATTGTGGCGTGGGCTTAGTTGCTCAGAAGCATGTGAAACCTTCCCGGATCAGGGATCAAACTCACGTCTTCTGCATTGGCAGGTAGATTTTTTTTTTAACACTGAGTCACTAGGGAAGCCCTAACATTTTTTAATATCTTGTCTTAAAGTCTCATTGGAAAAGACTCTGATGCTGGGAGGGATTGGGGGCAAGAGGAGAAGGGGACAACTGAGGATGAAATGGCTGGATGGCATCACGGACTTTCACTGAGTCACTAGGGAAGCCCTAACATTTTTTAATATCTTGTCTTAAAGTCTCATTGGAAAAGACTCTGATGCTGGGAGGGATTGGGGGCAAGAGGAGAAGGGGACAACCGAGGATGAGATGGCTGGATGGCATCACGGACTTGATGGACGTGAGTCTGAATGAACTCCGGGAGTTGGTGATGGACAGGGAGGCCTGGCGTGCTGCGATTCATGGGGTCACAAAGAGTCAGACACGACTGAGCAACTGAACTGAACTGAAAGTCTGCTTTGTTTCTGAAAATGTAACCACTTTCTTATACTTACAGTTTGCATGTGATTAACTTGTGCATCATTTTGCTTTTAACCTGCTTGTGGTTTGGGATTTAAATTTTATTTCCTATAGTTGAGAATTGTTTTTTAAATCCATTTGACAGTCTTTTTTTTTTTCACAAGACTCTCTAGTGTGTTACACAAATGCAATTATTGTTATGGTTGATTTACATCTACACTTTGTTCTTTATCTCTCTATTGGTATTTTTCTTCAATGATAAACATCTTTTTCTTCTTCTCTTTTTAAAGATAATTTTATTTATTGATTTAATTTTTGACTGTGCTGGGGACCCTTCTCTAGTTGCAGCAAGCAGGGGCTAAACTCTCTCTGCATGTGAGGGCTTCTCATTGTGGTCACTTCTCTTGTTGCAGAGCTTGGACTCTAGAATACAGTATTCAGTAGTTTTGGCTCCTGGGCTCTAGACCACAGGCTTACTAGTTGTGGCACATGGGCTTAACTATTCCACAGCACTGGGATCTTCCTAGACCAGGGATGGAACCAACATCTCCTGCATTGACAGGCAGATTTTTTACGACTTAGCCACCAGGTAACTGGTGACTGTTTTTTACTTACCTTTTTCTATTCCACTGTATTTTCATTTGCTTCTCATCTACCTTAGTCTCATTCCTGGATTAACAATCAGTTCAGATCAGTAGATCAGTCATGTCTGACAATTTGCAACCCCATGATTCGAGCACGCCAGGCCTCCCTGACCATCACCAACTCCTGGAGTTCACTCAGACTCACATCCA
>SJYC01075604.1:0-22965 GCA_006408675.1 Madoqua kirkii | reverse complement strand
GTACAGCCACCATGGAGAACAGTGTGGAGATTCCTTAAAAAATTGCAAATAGAACTGCCTTATGACTCATCAATCCCACTGCTGGGCATACACACCGAGCAAACCAGAATTGAAAGAGACACATGTACCCCAGTGTTCATCGCAGCACTGTTTATAATAGCCAGGACATGGAAGCAACCTAGATGTCCATCAGCAGACGAATGGATAAGAAAGCAGTGGTACATATACACAATGGAGTATTACTCAGCCATTAAAAAGAATACCTTTGAATCCATTCTAATGAGGTGGATGAAACTGGAGCCGATTATACAGACTGAAGTAAGCCAGAAAGAAAAACACCAATACAGTATACTAACACATATATATGGAATTTAGAAAGATGGTAATAATAATCCTGTATGCGAGACAGCAAAAGAGACACAGTTGTAAAGAACAGAGTTTTGGCTTCTGAGGGAGAGGGAGAGGGTGGGATGATTTGGGAGAGTGGCATTGAAACATGTATACTATCATGTAAGAAATGAATCTCTAGTCTAGGTTTGATACAGGATACAGGATGCTTGGGGCGGGTGCACTGGGATGACCTAGAGAGATGATATAGGGAGGGTGGTGGGAGGGGGGATTCAGGGTTGGGAACTCATGTACACCTGTGGTGGATTCATGTCAATGTATGGCAAAACCAATACAGTATTGTAAAGTAAAAAAAAACAAAAAACAAAAAACAAAAAAACCCACCTGAGCATTTTCAAATAATGCTTGGTCTTTATCCTAGATCAGTTATTCCAAAATCTTTGGGTATAGGATCTGTACTTGACTAATCTTTTTAAAGAGACTCATGGTCTTAATATCTAGCCATTTATGAAAACCAGTGACCTGATTCAACCCTCTCAATTTATAGAGAAGAAATTGAGATCTAGAAAAGTTAGGTGATTTGCTCAAAGACTCATTTATAATTTCATATAATTTATTTAGAACATTTTTTAGTTAAAAATAAAACCAAAGTATATGACTCTGTGTTCTCATTCCAGTATGCTCTGGACCCTACTTGGCAAGTAGCATATTCATAAACTTATCCCTTGAATACCATGAACTATGAATGCCAAATGAAATAGCTTATACATGTGATAAGATAATACTTTGTTAGTTGATTGCTGTCTTATGATCTTCTATTTTGTAATTTTATGCTTCCTTGAACTATCAGAAGTTTGAGTGACAAAAGAGTACAAAGATTGTATGATGCTATAGACACAAATGTATTATCTGTAGAGTTATATCAACACAGATGCACATGATAATTCTCACATTACTGCTAAATTCTAAAAGATAAATCCACCCAATAGAAATCATTAACAATGGTATTAATTCATAATCATATATGTACTAAAAGATGAAAGATGATTAATAAAGTTATCATGATACAAATAATTACTCAGTATGTTCAATATCAGAGAAGGCAATGGCAGCCCACTCCAGTACTCTTGCCTGGAAAATCCCATGGACGGAGGAGCCTGGTAGGCTGCAGTCTATGGGGTCGCTAGGACTCGGGCACGACTGAGTGACTTCACTTTCACTTTTCACTTTCATGCCTTGGAGAAGGAGATAGCAACCCACTCCAGTGTTCTTGCCTGGAGAATCCCAGGGATGGGGAAGCCTGGTGAGCTGCCGTCTATGGGGTCACACAGAGTTGGACACTACTGAAGCGACTTAGCAGCAGCAGCAGCATGTTCAATATGGTCCCATGTACTTAATATGTTCAACTAAGAAAGTCTTTGAGGCTACTTGCACTCTTTTGCAATTCTATGTTATCCTCTATGATTTCTCTGAAAATTTATCAAAATAAAATTTGAGAATAAACTTCAGTAAATTCAAAGAAAATTGTGTACTTGACTTCCAGATGTTTGAAGACAAAGAAAACTGACATGAATTGGCTTCAGCAATGAAACAAACCTTTAATTTTTATTTTCACTCCACAAGATTTTTTGGTGACAGATGTTCACAGCAGAGAATTATTAAAGTTTAATGGAAGGCAAGACAATTTTGCATATTAAAAATATGCATCTGTAAATGGGAAAAAATTGCTTACAGGGTAGATTGCCAAGAAAGTCATTTCCTTCAGTAATATTGCATCTTCTAGCATAAGAATATTTTACATGTTTCAGCTTTTATTATTCCTCATAGACTTCAGTCTTGTTATAAAGATTAGTGCAATAAAAATATATGAAACATCACTCTTCCTTTTCATCAAGTTCATTTAAAGGAGAATCTCCAACTATTCCATGGCTCTTGCAGATTTTGCTTACACAAAACCTTTTACTGTAACTTTGATTTCTGAATTTTTTGAAAAGATCATTTAAATATGTTCAGATTTTAAAACACGTGGTTTTGAAAAAAGCTTTTAAAAGGTCATCTTAGTCTTCTTTTGATGGATCATTTCATCATATGAGCCATAAAATTATTTTAAAGTTATTCTAACTTTACCTCCTCTGATAGTCTTGTTTTCTAAAGTATTTAGATACTGTTTTCTAGCAATATTTTCTCAGATATGCTGAGAAATGTACAGGGGGGATGGGAGTCATATACTTATATTTCAAAAGTACTGGTACTTTAAAAAATTAAAACAGAATAAAAACATGAGAAAAATAAAGTGAGCACAAACAATAAAACTTTTAATTCACTTGAGATTATTACGTCACAAAGCAATTGAGGTGTGAGGCATAAAAATGTTATCCTAAACATGATGTTTGGGGCTTTCCAGGTGGCTTAGTGGTAAAGAAGTCACATGCCAATACAAGAGAATTGGGTTCAATCCCTGAGTTGGGAAGATCCCCTGGAGGAGGGCATGGTAACTCACTACAGTATTCTTGCCTGGAAAATCCCATGCACAGAGGAGCCTGGTGGGCAGTGGTTCACAAGATCACAGAAGAGTCAGACACAACTTAGAGACTAAACAACAACAAAAAACATGATATTTATTTTATGTCCTTTCCCCTCTTATATATATTTTTGTAATTCTTTGTCATTAGATGGTTTCACCAGTGTTCAAAAGGAAATGGCTGACCGAAAAGGAAGGCAAGAAAATGCATTGGGAATGTGTACACATGGGAAACAGATGAACAGGGACAATGAAAAGGCAAAGACTTGTGTACATGTAGGGCTGTAGACAGAAGTGAAATTTGGGAAATGAAGGAATAGGCCATTGCAGTCAGTAGAGAGGATATGTAAATAGGAAGAAAAATCACAGTAACAGAAAAGTATTAGGATTTAGGAAAAGAACAGGTAGAAATATGTTTGAGAATTTGAAATGCTTCTGCTAAGCTCAGTAAAACAAACATAGATTCCTTCTTGCCAAACTTCAAAAATATCACTCAGCTGGAAATCCTCCTTTGCATCTTGGGAAATTTTGCTTCTCTTGAATTGTTAACTTGACCTCAACCAGAGGGGAATCTCCAGAGAACAGACAAAAGATTTATTGAGAAATCAGTTCACTAGTCCTTCTTTGTTTGTTTATAGCAGAATATATCCTCATCTCCTTCCTTTTGATAGAAAGTCTTTATTACTTACAGTTAGCAATATTGGTCAGGATTTCTTGAGCAGTGGGAATTTTTATTCTCTCAGTGGAAACCTGATCCATCAGAAATTACCCAGTACTTTTCTGGTTAAATTTTCTTACAGTACAAGCACTTAAATTCATGTCTCTTTTGTTTCCCCCTTAAATGTTTGCTATGTTATCACCAAGTTGTGAGTCACTAGAATAGATTATGGAAATTAGAACAGAGGTCATGAAGTCAAAGACTGGCCATTTGCGGTCAAACCAAAAATCAGGTCAGATCAGTTCATGAGTTCATTAAATTATGGAACTTCATTTAACTGATATTATTGGGTGACTAGGGCTTCCCAGGTGGTGCTAGTGTCAAAGAACCTGCCTGCCAATGAAGGAGACATAAGAGATGCAGGTTCTGTCCCTGATTTGGGAAGATTTCCTGGAGGAAGGCATGGCAACCCATTCTGGTATTCTTGCCTGGAGAATCCCACGGACAGAGGAGCCTGGTGGGTTATGGTCTATACGGTTCCAAAGAATTAAACATAACTGAAGTGACTTAGCACGCATGCACACATTGAATGACTATGAGCCAAGTACAGCTAGATGCTGAGAATGCAATGGAAAATAAGATGGAAATATTTCCTGCTCTTATGGGCTATACCTTTTTCTAGGAAAGTCATACAGTTAAGTAATTAAAGCAGCATATTATTCTTTCTTCCCAGGTGGCTCAGTAGTAAAGAATCTGCCTGCCAGTGCAAGAGCCTAAGGAAACATGGGTTCAATCCCTGGGTTGGGCAGATCCCCTGGAGGAGGGCATGGCAACCCACTCCAATATTCTTGCCTGGAGAATCTCATGGACAGAGAAGCCTGGCAGGCTACACAGTCCATAGTGTTACAAAGAGATGAATACAACTGAAGCGATTTAACATGCACATGGCACGGCAGGTCAGTGGTTGTCTTTGAAAGAGCAGTTTAAGGTAGAGTGATATGGAAACTCAGTTGGGTGAATAAAATTTAGAGTTAGAAGTGAGTGAGTGAGTGAGAGTGTAAGCTCAGTCATGTCTGGCTCTTTGTGACCCTGTGGACTGTAGCCCACCAAGCTCCTCTGTTCATAGGATTTTCCAGGCAAGAATACTGGAGGGGGTTGCCATTTCATGAGTTAGAGGTGGGTCAATGTAAATGGCATGGCCACATTTATTCCAGACACCTTCATTAAGAGATGAAGGAAGGCAACAGAAAGGAAATTGCATTGGTGGCTAAGGGTAGTGAAGGGAAAACATTTTTAATTTTTTACAATTTATATATTTGTTTCTTACTTCTCTGATGAATTCTTATTTTCTTCTCAACAGATAATGGTGCTATTGTGAGTATATTTTGAATATAAATTTTGACCTCCAGTTTCATTAAATTTTGTTTGTAATATAATGTGATGACATTTTCTACTAATTAAAATGTTTTAACTATTATATTGTCTGATAAGATTTTCTTTCTTAGCCTCTCACTTTTGATTTAGAATTACTTTCCTTATCTACACGGTTCATATCACCAGTTAGACTTGTTATAGGTTTCTATGAAAAAAAAAAAAGTAAAAGTGTTAGTCACTCAGTCATGTCCAGTTCTTTGCGACCCCATGTACTGTAGCCTGCCAGGTTCCTCTGTCCAAGAAATTCTCCAGGCAAGAACACTGGAGTGGGTAGCCATTTCCTTCTCCAGGGAATCTTCCCAACCCAGGGATTGAACCCGAGTCTCATTGAGCCACCAGGGAAGCCCATATGTTTCTATAGTTTACATTTAAGTACTTAGTATATCTGGAATATATTATTTTATGCTTGAGAAGATCCACTGGAGAGCAGACAGGCTACTCATTCCAGTATTCTTGGGCTTCCCTTGTGGCTCAGCTGGTAAAGAATCCACCTGCAATGCGGGAGACCTGGGTTTGATCCTTGGGTTGGGAAGATCTCCTGGAGAAGGGAAAGGCTACCCACTTCAGAATTCTGGCCTGGAGAATTCCATGGACAGTCCATGGGATCACAAAGAGTCAGACACAACTGAGTGATTTTCACTTTCACTTCATATCTGGAATATATTATTTTGACCTTGAGATAAATTAGTGACACGACTAGTTTCAGAATCTGAAAGTTTTCTTATTCATCTTCCTTGCTCAACTGTTTTCCTCGAGGCTTATTTTCATAATAATGGCTGGAAAACTCAGTGTAGAATATTTTAGCAGCTTTCCTTGAAATCAGAAAACTCAACTTCTGACCAAACAGATTCAGGTGCACAACTAGGAAGGCACAGCTACCTTTTACAAAAATGGCAAGACCTAGCTAAGGGAAAGACTTTTATAGTTTCGTGTGCTCTCCTTCTTATCATGCCTGGATGCCTAGAGTTGCAGTAGCCATTTTGTAACCATGAATATACTCATGTAAATTTCCTTAGCAAACTTGGAAGAACAGAAAGCTAGAAGGAGACTATGTTTCTATGACATCCTAAAGCATCTACTTCAGCCTATACTACTGACATTAAACTTCTTGCTACATGATTCAGATTAACAACTACATAGGAGGTTTTCCTGTATTTGTGTCCAAAAACATTTCTATCTGGTACAAGTTCTGACTCTGTTTCTTTCTGTACACATAGCCAATTATGTCATAATAATAATCATTCCTTTCCTGACTAAATTAAAATGACCTCCTTAACATGGATTACTGTCACAATCACATAATCTAGTCCTGAAATCTTATTTTAAAATTTCCCTTGTACTTCTAGGCTAATACCATGTCAATTTAATTTTGATAGCTTTAATGTTTGTTTTTATAGTAAATAAGTAAATTCACATGCATAGTCTCCATTTTTATACATTTTTGTGCTTTTCTTTGAAAGTTTTTCTATACGAACTTTAAATCATCCCACGGCAAATAAATAAATAAATAAATAAATAAATAACCCATTTGGCTATAGATAAACTAGGAATTTAAAATGGTATAAACAAGATTAAAAGTTGATACATCTCTCTGGACAAGCAACAGACTAGAAAGTGACATTCATGAGTAGAATTTAAGCACAGGTTCTAGGTTCAGGATGAATTAGTGCTGACTAGGAATTCATATTTTTATGAATGCAAGTCCAAATTTTTGTGATATCTCTGAAACAGTTTACCTTAGGGCCTCAAACCCAGCAATAAACATCTGACTCTAGACACAGGGCTGAGAGACAGAATGGAAGACATTACAAAAATCAGAGCAAAGTAGAGGTCAGGTAAGGATTTGGGGAACAAGGATGGGGGATCCATAATCAAATGAAGCCACTCAATAAAATATTATAGTGTTAGAAAAAAAAATCCTTATTAGAAGAAAACTCACTAATGCACCCAAAAAGTAATTAGAGAAAGTTGAATTTGCTTCTTACTCCAGTACTCTTGCCTGGAAAATCCCATGGACGGAGAAGCCTGATGGGTTGCAGTCCATGGGGTCGCGAAGAGTCGGATACGACTGAGTGACTTCACTTTCACGCATTGGAGAAGGAAATGACAACCCACTCCAGTGTTCTTGCCTGGAGAACCCCAGGGACAAGGGAGCCTGGTGGAACTGCCGTCTATGGGGTCGCACAGAGTCAGACACGACTGAAGTGACTTAACAGCAAATTAGGAATTGCAATAAAATAATTTTGGAAACTGATGGATTTATACTTTTATTATATGAGAATTGGCTTTTCGAAGTTGTGTTTTGGGTCTTAGAACCTAAGAGCATATTATCTTTCCATTTAACTCATTTCTTGTTCTAAGTTCCTTGAAATAAACTTATATTCTTGATGTAAATTGAATGTCTTTCTTGTTAAATTCAATATTGCTTATTTTATAATTGCCCATTTTATGACTAGAATGCCTTGCAATTTCCATTGTAAAATATTCACTAATTGATACATAGGTAGATAAATATACAGAAAGATAAAAAATGTGTTTGACAAGTTCTGTTGGGTTTTCTACATATACTATCATTTGATCAAATCAAAGATAGCTAACTATTATTTCCTGTATGTTCCAGATGTTTACGTTATTGTTCTCACTGAAAACTCCAGTGCAATGAAATTAACATAATGGTAAACCCTAGAACAAGTAGCAAACAAAAAATTTCAGTTATCTCATAGGGGAATATAAAGATGATTAAAGATTTTTATTATAAAAGATAAAAGAAAACACTAGAATCAGAAAGGTCATATATGAGTTCTACCTGATTTTAAAGAATGTATATTTTTGTTACAGAAAATAAGGACATTTTAAATCATATTATAAAACTAGAATACAAGATACAAAATCTGATAATGTCATATAATAAGTTCATGTAAAAAATTACTATAAAAGAAGAAAAATCTGAATAAAATCATAGCAAATAGAATCAAATGATGTGGCAAAAATATTGTTCTGCTAACAGATAAGACTTGTTCTTGGAGGAAAAAAAAGAAATTACTCAGCCCCTCAAATGCTAACATAATTCATTACAATTACAAATTGAAAAATTATCTGTATATATTATGGTAATAACATCAAGGTGACCACATGAGCTTTACCTGATTATGTAACTAGAGATTTTGCCTCTTTATTAGACCACATGATTAATAAAAATATGCTAATGGTGAGAAAAATGTTGGTAGTGATTGTGGATTGGTGCAAAAATTTTTTTTTTTATTGGTCATGTCCCTATTCGTGCGTG
Source organism: Madoqua kirkii (assembly GCA_006408675.1). Lineage (NCBI taxonomy): Eukaryota > Metazoa > Chordata > Mammalia > Artiodactyla > Bovidae > Madoqua > Madoqua kirkii. Next base: position 14,718 of record SJYC01075604.1, on the reverse strand, counting down.
CTCAGTTGCTTGTTGTGTCCAACTCTGTGATTCTATGGATTGTAGCCCACCAGGCTCCTATGTCCATGGGATTCTCCAGGCGAGAATACTAGAGTGGATTGCCATGTCCTCCTCCAGAGAACTTCCTGACCCAAGGATAAAATCCGTGGTCTCCTGTGTCTCCTGCATTGCAGGCAGATTCTTTACCACTGAACCACTGAACCACTGAGGAAGCCCAGACCTGTCCCTACAGTGCATAATTATTGATGGAACTGAGCCCATTTGAAGGTACAAAATATATTTTTAAAAATAAATTTATAGCAATTCATATTCCAAATGTAAAATATATGTATTTTTAGTTTTAAAGCAAGAGAGATTAGGATCTTGAGAACCAAGATTTGAAACCCGGTTCTTTCACTAACAAGTGATGAGAACCTAGACAAATTATTCATTATGTATGCTTCAGTTTCTTCAAAGAAACAAAAATACTAGCATTCACATATCATCATTTGCAAGGGCAGCATGAATTAAGAAATGTTAAGATTTTAGAACAGTGTCTGGCTGGTAGACTATAATTACAAGTATTCGTGTTTCTACCATTATCATTGTCATTCACCATCAGTACAACTGCTAACCCAGTGATTTCCACTTGTAATCCAGTCTGAGTGCTGTAGCATTCAGGAGACACACTTAGCAACTCACACAAATTTGATGAACAGTATATTCCTTAAGAGCTTGCCAATACAGGAGACACAGGTTCGATCCTTGGGTCAGGAAGATCCCCTGAAGAACAAAATGGCAACCCACTCCAGTAGTCTAGCCTGGAAAATCCCATGGACAGAGGAGCCTGGTGGGCTACAGTTCATGGGTTTGCAAAGAGTTGGACACAGCTTAGTGACTATGTAACAACAACAACATACTCCTTAAAACATTCAGCTTTCAGGTTTTGTAAAATGTCCCTATAGTAAAGCATCCATAAAATAGATAACTAAGGAAAACATATTGTATAGCGCAAGGAACTCTTCTCAGTGCTCTATAGTGACCTAAATGGAAAGGATATCTTAAAAAGATGTAATATATGTAAATATAGAGCTGATTCACTTTGCTGTACAACAGAAATACAACATTGTAAAGCAACTATTCTCCAATTAAAAAAAAAAAAAAACATGGACCTAGGAGATTATCTTGAAAATAGAAAAAGAGCAGTTTTTGGAAGAACTTAGATGTGATTAAACATATAGCCAGCTTATTTTAATTAAATATTTTGCTGGCATCTAAATCTATCTTTCTCTGCTGTGAGACTTGTTCTGGATATCTTGCACAAGCTGATTTTTTAAGCTCTGCATTACAGCATCCTAACAGTTTTCACTTTCACTCTGCTCTTATTTTCATAAATAAATGTCATCATAAAGGGTATACACACTTCTTATTTAAATAGAATAACTGGATTAGAGCTGTAATTAGTGATGTTATAATCTTTCTCAACTATCAAATAATACTTAATATCCTTGGGTTACTTCCATGATAGCAAATATTGAATAAAAATAGCTACTTGGACATGAAGAGTTGATGTGTTTTAGATGTTGGAAATTTCTAGAACCTTGAGGTCAACAGAGGTTTGCATTTTATGTGATGTAGGATTCAGTTCAGAAAGCAACCAATCTTATTCCTACAGTGTTTTCACTTGGGACATTAAATTGGTCATCACTCAAATTATTATTTAAAACTAAATTGCTTTACTCAGTTACATCTTATTCCCTAAATACTGCACCCCTTACTTAGCATTCTTAATTCCTATAATGCTCCTGCTAATACTCTAACTTATTGCTTATTCTTTTCTAGTCTTATACATTATTGCTCCATTTTTTCTGTTTATACATAATTAATCAGAAGAATTTATTAGTAGTGTAATCTGCTTTTTTCTAGTTATATTTAGATGACCTATCTGTATCTCTATATTTGTCATGATCAATCTATATGTCTAAAAATGCTTTTAAAAGAAAGCAACTGATCCTGTTTGAACTTTAACTAAGGTAGGGGTTGGGAAAAAATTCAAACAGGTAGCACATTCAAAAACTTGTATTAAAAAAATATATGAACAATTAAAATCCCATAGCCTAATAGATGGTATTTGTGAATGTGTCATATTTATTGGGTCTTTTGACATTATTGATGGGTGAAATTAAATGAGTTATTGTTCAGTTGCTCAGTCATGTCAGACTCTTTGCGACCCCATGGACTGCAGCATGCCATGCTTCCTTGTCCATCACCAACTCCCAGACCTTGATTAAAATCATGTCCATCGATCTGGTGATGCCATCCAATCATCTCGTCCTCTGTCATCCCCTTCTGCTGCCTTCAATCTTTCTCAACATCAGGTTCTTTTTAATGAGCTGTCTCTTCACTTCAGGTGACCAAAGTATTGCAGCTTCAGCATCAGTCCTTCTAATGAATATTCAAGATTGATTTCCTTTAGGATTGACTGGTTTGATCTCTTTGCAGTCCAAGAGGCTCTAAGAGTCTTCTCCAACATCACAGTTCAAAAGCATCAGTTCTTTAGTTCTCAGCCTTCTTCACTGAGCAGCTCTCACATCCATACATGACTGCTGGAAAAACCATAGCTATGACTGGACAGACCTTTGTTGGCAAAGTAATGTCTCTGCTTTTTAATATGCTGTCTAGGTTTGACATAGCATCTCTTCCAAGGAGCAGTCATCTTTTAATTTAATGGTTACAGTCACCATCTGTAGTGATTTTGGAGCCCAAGAAAATAAACCACTTCAGCATACTTGTCTTGAGAACCCATGAATAGTATGAAAATTATTAAGTTAAGGGAGAAAAGGAATCAAATACTGAATTCACCACTCAACTTTGGAATCATTGTAATGAATATGTATCTTACCTTGCCTAAGCTTCAGCTTCTTTATCAATGTAGTTCAGTTCAGTTCAGTTGCTCAGTTGTGTTCGACTCTTTGCGACCCCATGAACCACAGTATGCCAGGCCTCCCTGTCCATTACCAACTCCCGGACTCCACCCAAACCCATGTCTATTGTGTTGGGGATGCCATCCAACCATCTCATCCTCTGTCATCCCCTTCTCCTCCAGCCCTCAATCTTACCCAGCTTCAAGGTCTTTTCAAATGAGTCAGCTCTCTGCATCAGGTGGCCAAAGTATTGGAGTTTCAGCTTCAACATCAGCCCCTCCAAAGAACACCCAGGACTGATCTCCTTTAGGATGGACTGGTTGGATCTCCTTGCAGTCCAAGGGACTCTCAAGAGTCTTCTCCAACATCACAATTCAAAAACATCAACTCTTCCATGCTCAGCTTTCTTTATAGTGCAACTCTCACATCCATACATGACTACTGGAAAAACATAGCCTTGACTAGATGGACCTTTGCTGGCAAAGTAATGTCTTTGCTTTTTCTTTTCACATTTTTTAAATTTTAAATTTTTTACTTTACAATGCTGTATTGGTTTTGCCATACATTGACATGAATCCACCACAGGTGTACATGAATTCCCAACCCTGAACCCCCCTCCTACCACCCTCCCCATATAATCTCTCTGGGTCATCCCACTGCACCAGCCCCAAGCATCCTGTATCCTGTATCAAACCTAGACTAGAGATTCGTTTTTTACATGATAGTATACATGTTTCAATGCCATTCTCCCAAATCATCCCACCCTCTCCCTCTCCCACAGAGTCCAAAACTCTGTTCTTTACACCTGTCTCTTTTGCTGTCTCACATACAGGGTTATCATTACCATCTTTCTAAATTCCATATATATGTGTCAGTATACTGTATTGGTGTTTTTCTTTCTAGCTTACTTCACTCTGTATAATTGGCTCCAGTTTTATCCACCTCATTCGAATGGATTCAAAGGTATTCTTTTTAATGGCTGAGTAATACTCCATTGTGTATATGTACCACTGCTTTCTTATCCATTTGTCTGCTGATGGACATCTAGATTGCTTCCATGTCCTGACTATTATAAACAGTGCTGCGATGAACATTGGGGTACACGTGTCTCTTTCAATTCTGGTTCCTTGGTGTGTATGCCCAGCAGTGGGATTGCTGGGTCATAAGGTAGTTCTATTTGCAGTTTTTTAAGGAATCTCCACACTGTTCTCCATGGTGGCTGTACTAGTTTGCATTCCCACCAACAGTGTAAGAGGGTTCCCTTTTCTCCACACCCTCTCCAGCATTTATTGCTTGTAGAGTTTTAGATCGCAGCCATTCTGATTGGTGGGAAATGGTACCTCATTGTGGTCCTGATTTGCATTTCTCTGATAATGAGTGATGTTGAGCATCTTTTCATGTGTTCATTAACCATCTGTATGTCTTCTTTGGAGAAATGTCTCTTTAGTTCTTTGGCCCATTTTTTGATTGGGTCATTTATTTTTCTGGAATTGGGCTGCATAAGTTGCTTGTATATTTTTGAGATTAGTTGTTTGTCAGTTGCTTCATTTGCTATTATTTTCTCCCAATCTGAAGGCTGTCTTTTCACCTTGCTTATAGTTTCCTTTGTTGTGCAGAAGCTCTTAATTTTAATTAGGTCCCATTTGTTTATTTTTGATTTTATTTCCAGTATTCTGGGAGGTGGATCATAGAGGATCCTGCTGTGATTTATGTCGGAGAGTGTTTTGCCTATGTTCTCCTCAAGGAGTTTTATAGTTTCCGGTCTTACATTTCGATCTTTAATTCATTTTGAATTTATTTTTGTGAATGGTGTTAGAAAGTGTTCTAGTTTCATTCTTTTACAAGTGGTTGACCAGTTTTCCCAGCACCACTTGTTAAAGAGATTGTCTTTAATCCATTGTATATTCTTGCCTCCTTTGTCACCTCATTGTGGTCCTGATTTGCATTTCTCTGATAATGAGTGATGTTGAGCATCTTTTCATGTGTTCATTAACCATCTGTATGTCTTCTTTGGAGAAATGTCTCTTTAGTTCTTTGGCCCATTTTTTGATTGGGTCATTTATTTTTCTGGAATTGGGCTGCATAAGTTGCTTGTATATTTTTGAGATTAGTTGTTTGTCAGTTGCTTCATTTGCTATTATTTTCTCCCAATCTGAAGGCTGTCTTTTCACCTTGCTTATAGTTTCCTTTGTTGTGCAGAAGCTCTTAATTTTAATTAGGTCCCATTTGTTTATTTTTGATTTTATTTCCAGTATTCTGGGAGGTGGATCATAGAGGATCCTGCTGTGATTTATGTCGGAGAGTGTTTTGCCTATGTTCTCCTCAAGGAGTTTTATAGTTTCCGGTCTTACATTTCGATCTTTAATTCATTTTGAATTTATTTTTGTGAATGGTGTTAGAAAGTGTTCTAGTTTCATTCTTTTACAAGTGATTGTCCAGTTTTCCCAGCACTGCTTGTTAAAGAGATTGTCTTTAATCCATTGTATGTTCTTGCCTCCTTTGTCAAAGATAAGGTGTCCATAGGTGTGTGGATTTGTCTCTGCTTTTTAATATGTTATCTAGGTGGTCATAACTTTCCTTCCAAGGAGCAAGCATCTTTTAATTTCATGGCTGTAATCACCATCTGCAGTGATTTTGGAGCCCAGAAAAATAAAGTCTGACACTGTTTCCACTGTTTTCCCATCTATTAGCACAGATATTAATATGATTTCTATAACTGTGTTTACAATTAATGAGATAAAGCACTTGAATTCTTTTGCAGAGTGGGCTACACTATTTAACTTCTAGGCTCCAGGTCCTCCTGCCCTATGCTCTCAGTCTCTACTTCTCTGTTTCACTTGTTTCAAAAAGATCCTAAATTCTCTTATCTGCTAGTATCAGTCCTATTCTTTTCTGCTGGTGTTGAATATTTATTTCATTTTATTCATTTGTTGTCATTGTAATGGATTCTCAAAAGCAATATATGATAAATATGTATTCCAATCTTCCTTTTTGGATGATAAGCTGCTGATGATAATCGAGTTGGTGATACCATCCAACCATCTCATCCTCTGACATCCATCCCCTTCTCCTCCTGCCTTCAATCTTTCCCAGGATCAGGTCTTTACCAATGAGTCAGTTGTTCACATCAGGTGGTGTCGGGAGCCGCAGCCGTCATTGCGGGATGGCGCCGGTTTCCTGCTTCCTGGTTCTTCGCAAACGTAGACTAGAAAAGACGCATGCGCAAGATGTGTCTCTTAAGGTCACGGATATGCTAATCAGGGATTCTGGCAGTGTTCTGTTATGAGCCAATGGCAGTGTTCTGTTATGAGCCAATGGCAGTGTTCTGTTATGAGCCAATGGCAGTGTTCTGTTATGAGCCAATGGCAGTGTTCTGTTATGAGCCAATGGCAGTGTTCTGTTATGAGCCAATGGCAGTGTTCTGTTATGAGCCAATCAGAGGTTGACACGCCTCCCCTCTGGGCTATATAAGCAATCGCTTTCCCTGCATCGCTGCCCTCGCCACTTCCTTAAAGAGCTGTAACAATAAACCTGCGTGTCAGAAGAATCCTGTCTGTGGCGTTCTCCTTATCGGCGAGGCGGGCGACCACAAGGTGGGCCAAGTATTGGAACTTCAGCTTCAGTATCAGTCTTTCCAATGAATATTCAAGACTAATTTCCTGCAGGAAATATCTTGTTCCTGCAGGAAATAATTTGTTCTCCTTGCAGTCCAAAGGACTCTCAAGTCTTCTCCAACACCACAGTTCAAAAGCATCAATACTTCAGTGTTCAGCCTTTTTCATGGTCCAACTCTCACATCCATACATGACTACTGGAAAAACCATAGCTTTGACTAGATGGACCTTTGTTGGCAAAGTAATGTCTGGTTTTTATATGCTGTCTAGGTTGGTCGTAGCTTTTCTTCCAAGGAGAAAGTATATTTTAATTTCACAGCTCTAGTCATTATCTGCAGTGATTTTGGTACCCAAGAAAATGAAATATGTCACTGTTTCCATTGTTTCCCCATTTATTTGCCATGAAGTGATGGGACTAGATGCCATGATCTTAGTTTTCTGAATGTTAAATTTTACAGCAACTTTTACACTCTCCTTTCACTTTCATCAAGGTGCTCTTCAGTTCTTCTTCACTTTCTGCCATAAGGATAGTGTCATCTGCATATCTGAGGTTATTGGTATTTATTCCAGCAATCTTGATTCCAGCTTGTGCTTTATCCAGCCCAGCATTTGGCATGATGTACTCTGCATAGAAGTTAAATAAGCTGGGTGACAATATACAGCCTTGACATACTCCTTTCCCAATTTGGAACCAGTCTGTTGTTCCATGTTCAGTTCTAACTGTTGCTTCTTGACCTGTATACACGTTTCTCAGGAGGCAAGTAAGGTGGCCTGGTATTCCCAACTCTTTAAAAATTTTCCACAGTTTGTTGTGATCCATACAGTCAAAGGCTTTGGCATAGTCAATAAAGCAGAAACAGATGTTTTTCTGGAATTATTTTACTTTTTCTATGATGCAACAGATGGCAATTTGACTCTGGTTCCTCTGCCTTTTCTAAATCCAGCTTGAACATCTGGAAATTCTCAGTTCATGTACTATTGGAACCTAGCTTGGAGAATTTTGAGCATTATTCTGCTAGGGTGTGAGATGAGTGCAATTGTGCAGTAGTTTGAACATTCGTTGACATTGCCTTTCTTTGGGATTGAAATGAAAGCTGACCTTTTCCTGTCCAGTGTCCACTGCTGAGTTTTTTTAATTTGCTGGCACATTGCGTGCAGCACTTTCACAGCATCATCTTTTAGAATTTGATATAACTCAGATGAATTATGTCACTTCCACTAGCTTTTTTCATAGTGACGCTTCCTTGATACTGCATTCCAAGATGTCTGGCACTAAGTGAGTGACAGATAATTACCATTGTGGTTATCTTGACATGAAAATCTTTTTTGTATAGTTCTTCTATGTATTCTTGCTACATCTTCATAATATTTTCTGCTTCTGTTAGGTCCATACCATATCTGTCCTTTATCCTTTATACCATTTCCATACCTTTATTCTGTCCTCTGTCCTATATTCTGTCCATCTTTGCATGAAATGTTCCTTGGTATCTCTAATTTTCTTGAAGCATTCTCTGTTCTTTCCGTTCTATTGTTTTCCTCCAGTTCTTTGTTATTCATCACTAAAGAAGGCTTTCTTACCTCTCCTTGAAATTCTTTGGAACTCTGCATTCAAAGGGGTATATCTTTCCTTTTCTCCTTTAGCTTTTCTTCTTTTCTTATCTATTTGTGAGGCCTCCTCTGACAACCATTTTGCCTTTTTGCACTTCTTTTTATTGGGGATGGTCTTGGTCACCACCTTCTGTACATTGCCATGAACCTCCATCCATAGTTCTTCAGACACTCTGTCTATCAGATCTAACCCCTTGAAACTATTTGTCCCTTCCACTGTATAACTGTAAGGGATTTAATTTAGGTCATATTTGAATAGAGTAGTGGTTTTCCCTACTTTCTTCAATATAACTCTGAATTTGGCAATAAGGAGTTTATGACCTGTGCCACAGTTAGCTCCTGGTCTTGTTTTTGTGGACTGTATATAGATTCTCTATCTTTGGCTGCAAAGAATATAATCAATCTGATTTCATTTTTGATCTTGTGGTGATGTCCATATGTGGAGTTTTCTCCTGTGTTGTTGGAGAGGGTATGTTCTCTTTGCAAAACTCTGTTAGCCTTTGCCCTGTTTCATTTTGTACTCCAAGGCCAGACTTGCCTGTTACTCCAGGTAGCTCTTGACTTCCGAATTTTGCATTCCAGTTTCTTATGATGAAAAGAACATCTATTTTGGAGTCAGTTCTAGAAAGCCCTGTTGGTCATCATAGAACCATTCAAGTTCAGCTTCTTCAACATTAGTTGTTGGGGCATAGATTGGGATTGCTGTATACTGAGCGGTTTCTTGGAAATAAACAACGATCATTGTGTCATTTTTGAGACTGCACCATAGCACTGCATTTCGAACTCTTTGTTGACCTTGAGGGATACTCCATTTCTTCTAAGGGATTCTTGCCCATAGTAGATATAATGGTCATCTGAGTTAAATCTGCCCATTGTTGTCCATTTTAGTTCACTGATTCCTGAAATGTCAGTGTTCACTCTTGCCATCTCCTGTTTGACCACTTCCAATTTACCTTGATTCTTGGACTTGGCATTCCAGTTCCTATACAATGTTTTTTTTTTTTTTTTTTTTTTTCCCCACATTGGACTTTACTTCCATCACCAGTCACATCCACAACTGGCGTTGTTTTCACTTTGACTCTGCCTCTTCTTTCTTTCAGGAATTATTTCTCCACTCTTCTCCAAGAGCATATTTGGCACCTATCGACCTGGAGAATTCATCTTTCAGTGTCATATCTTTTTGCCTTTTCATATTGTTCATGGGGTTCTTAAGGCAAGAATACTGGAGTGATTTGACTTTATCCAGTGGACCACGTTTTGTCAGAACTCTTCACCATGACCTGCCTGTCTTGGCTGGCCCTACACAGCATGGCTAACAGTTTCACTGAGTTAGACAAGGCTGTCATCTATGTGATCAGTTTGGTTTACTATAGATTACTTTAATATTTGCTAAATCTGTGAAAGGTATACATCTAGTTGTTTTTTTTTAATAGTAGCCCCATAAACTGGGTGTTACTATTTTCATTCACAGTTAAAATTGAGTCTCTAGATGATTAAATAATTTATTTGACTAAACTAATACATTTAAGGATGAAGATTTAAGGCCATGTCTTTGTGCGAAGTACAGTATTTCTATCCTCTTGAACATAGAATACATCAATAGTCTAATTGAAATATAAGATTTTTTTCTCCTGCATTCCAGGTAGACACTTTAACCTCTGAGCCACCAGGGAAGTTTTCAGCAATTAGTCATAGCAATAAAATACATTCCCCCAAATACTGCTACATTTTTTTTGTACGTATCATGAAAGAACACCTATAAACATATAAATGACTTGCATAGCAATGTGGGACGTTTTGTTTATTCCACCTCACCAGTGTTTCCCACTGCTGAATCTGCGTCAATTTTCAGTCCTCATCTGTTTGGCCTATACACAACCTTTAACACATTTCAGTATCCCTTCCATCAGTAAGTACCTTTGTTACTTGAGTTCTAAATGGCCATGGTCTCTTCATTTCCTTCCTATGCATCTGATATATGGCCTCAATCTCTGTTAAGACTGAAGACCCTTAAGATTCAGTTTTTGAACTACTTCTCTCCTGTTTTCAATTATAGCCCCTTTGGGGACCTGTTTAATCTCCATAAATTTTATCTCTTGCTGATGAATTACAAGTTTATTTCATCAGTCTTGGTGAAATTCTCTTCTGAATCTATACTTCTTTATCCAACTGCCTATTTGATGTTATCTCCACTTGTTTCTAATAGAAATTCTGGAGACATCTAGACATCTCAAACTTAATGTGTTTAAAACCAAGCCTGTCATCTTATTCCTTGATACTATTTTACTTATAACTTCCTATATTAATTGCTAGCAAATTCCACCCTACAGTACCCTAGCCAAAAGCTTTCCTTTCTTTGGTCCATGTGTTAAATTCTCTTTATCATTCATTAACTCTCCCTTTAAAATATATCCAGAACCATTAACTAATCACCATACTTCCAAGCACCATCATCTATGTCATTAATTATTGTGACAAATTGTCAGCTGACCTTCCTAATCCCACTCTTGTCTGCATAGTCTATTTTGAAAACATGCTATTAAAATTTATGTCATACCCCCCCCCCCTTAAAAACCTCTAATGGCATGCCACTTTCTTCAGATTAAATGTGAAATCACAATAATGGTATCGCATCTTGACATTATTTGTTGCAATTATTTTACAGCTTTCTCTGTTCTACTTGACTGCTTCTTGAGCTTACCAGGAACATTTCAGTCATGGAGCTTTGCACTTCTGTTCTCTGCTTGAAATGTCTTTCCCCCAGAAATCCATGGGACTTGTCCCTTCTGCTCCTACAAAGCTTCCCTTACATAAGTCCTACCTAGGTGTCCATGCACTTACTACTGCAAACTTTCCCACGATTCCTTCAAATTCTCTATTTTACTTTAAAATTTATCACTTCCTATTGAACTACATAATATCATTATTTTTTATGCTTCTTATCTCTCTAGCCCTTTCCCCTATTTGCCCAGTGAATAAATTTTTGGTGCTTAGAACATTGTTCATTTTTGTAACAGACTAAAAACATTGTTGAATAAATGAATACATATCATGGTGGGATTCCAGATTTTATTGATTAAGGCTGATTACAAAATAACTTGAGGTACAGTAACTTGAAATATCTTCTACTTCTTAGGCAACACCATTGCTAAAATGCAAGTATCGCTACCACTAACTTTTTCTTAAAATAATTCTCATTTGACTAAATGCTAAAAATTCCAGTCCCTATGAGAGTGAACACTCAAGAAAGACCCTCTGCTATTAATAAACACATTAAAATAATTTCAAAAGGGGTGAAATTGGAAATGGGAAAGACAAGGAGTAAAATAATATTGATAGAACAATCACATCTGCTGGTTCACATGTATGGAAAAATATTAGACATGACTTTTCTTCCCCTTTTCACCTCACACAAAAAAAGACTTAAGCCTTGAGAACATCAAAAAACTCCAAAGTAGGTCAACAAGTTCATTGTCCTTCAAGACCATTCTTTAGCTAATGCTCCAGCCCTTAGAATTGGCTCTTTCATTTGCCACTTGAAGAAGCACTAACATCTGCCTGCCTAATACTCTCTCCTACTCCAGCAGGTGAGCAGGCTTCCTAACAGCAAGCCTTGCTCTAATAACAGAAGTTATATTCCCCAAGATGTTCATTTGGCAGGGCTATTGGGCTGTTCTCAGCAATTCTCCAAACCAGCAATTCACACTTCTTTAGCTCTGAAGAGGAAAAAAGAAAAACAACTTCAGTGTTTTGCAAAAGCAAAATAGAAAATGTCAGAGCATTAAGTGGCTACAAAATAAATTTCTAAGAGCTCTCTTGCCAGCTTGCTGGGACAAATCATCCAAGATGATACCACTTTGATTTCTGTATCTGGTTAAGTACTTTCAGCTTTCTGTAAGGTTTAGGCTACCTTAAAATGTTCTTCCATTCTGGGCTTATTGTTGGTTCAGAACTCTTTTGGAGAAGATGATTTTGCTTGGGTGAACTCTGAGGGTACGATTCAAATAGAGACTATGTGCCTTCCTGATTCTGCTGGGTGTATTATATATAAATAGTTTACATACATCTTTAAAATTACTGCTTCATTCAACTTACATTTCTTCCAAAGTTCTTTGGAAAATGTTGAGAAAGAGTGATGTTAATTTTTTGTTTTCATTTTGGAACACTTTAAGTTATTTAACAGGTGCCAAAATTAGTGTAGATTTCTTATTTCAATGTGCAGACAAAGCTATAACAAGTGAAAAGAAAGAAGAGATGAAGATATTTCTAGTGAAGCAAAAAAAGTATGTAACCTAAGCCACATTACAAAAGTTTAATAGAAAAGAAGGGCAGAGAGATTTAGCATCTAGGAGAGCAGAAGAACATAAAACAGCATAAGTACAAGCATACCTTATTTTATTGCACATTACATCATTATTGTGCTTTGGAGATACTCCTTTTATATACATATATAACAAATTGAAGGTTTGCAGCAGTGCACATTAAGAAAGCCTGCTGATTCATGTTGATATTTGATAGAAAACAGTAAAATTCTGTAAAGCAATTATCCTTCAATTAAAAAATAAATAAATTTTTTTAAAAAAGCCTGCTGAGGCCATTTGTCTGACAGCATTTGCTCATTTCATGTCTCTGCGTCACACTTTGGAATTTTTGCAATATATCAGGGTTTTTTTAATTATTTTTTTATGGTAATGTGCAATCAGTATTCTTTGATGTTGCTGTTATAACTGTTTTGGGGCATCACAAACTATCTCCATATAAGACAGCGAGATTGATGGATAAATGTTGTGTGTGTTCTGTTTGCTCTATCAGTGGGTCACTTCCCAGTCTATTTCAGTCTCCTTGGGCCTTTCTATTTTCTGAGACATAGCAATATTGAAATCAGGCCAACTGATAACCCTACAATGGCTTCTAAGTTTTCAAGTGAAAGGGAAAGTTGCACATCTCTCACTTTAGTAGTCTATGAACTATTGTGAATAGTTCTTTCACCGATTTCTTTCAAACTTGGGCAGTTACTTTTCATTTGGGGTTAATCAGCACTGGGCAAAAACACAAGGGGACTCTTCAGCAGAGTTCTGGAACTCTTTCTATAAACAGTTACTTCTTTCTCTTTTTTTTCTGTTTTGTTTTTTGCTAAAATTTATAGCCTCCTCCAACTCTCATCTCCATCTCAACTTTAGCAGATTGCAAGACTCTGCTTGTGTTTCTTCTGCCTGTGCTATAATCTGGAAAACAGCTGCAGGGAAGTATACTGGTCACTTCATAGTATCCACTTTATTTTTCTAATCCCAGGAGTCATATCCTAACTGTTAAATATTCAGTGAATGAATAGTATGGCCTTCATATGTTGTCAAGTTTTATAGTGGTTTAAGATGGGAAGGCAAATTCAGTACCTGTTATTCCATTTCAGACAGAAGCAGAAATAAATATACAATGTTTTTATCTGCCTGATCCTTTGGACTAATGTCTCAAGTTTTCAGAAGTAGATGAGGAATATGGATGCTATTTATTTCAGTTCAGTTCAGTTTCATCGCTCAGTTCATGTCCGACTCTTTGTGACCCCATGAACTGCAGCACGCCAGGCCTCCCTGTCTATTATCAACTCCCAGAGTCCACCCAAACCCATGTCCATCAAGTTGATGATGCCATCCAACCATCTCATCCTCTGTCATTTCCTTCTCCTGCCTACAATCTTTTCCAGCATCAGGGTCTTTTCAAATGAGTTAGTTCTTCGCATCAGGTGGCCAAAGTACTGGAGCTTCAGCTTCACCATCAGTCTTTCCAATGAATATTCAGGACTGATTTCCTTTAGAATGTACTGGTTGGATCTCCTTGCAGACCAAGGGACTCTCAAGAGTCTTCTCCAACACCACAGTTTAAAAGCATCAATTCTTTGGCACTCAACTTTCTTTATAGTCCAACTCTCGCATCCATACATGACTACTGGAAAAACCATAGCTTTGACTAGATGAACCTTTGTTGGCAAAGTAATGTCTCTGTTTTTTAATATGCTGTCTAGGTCGGTCATAACTTTTCTTCCAAGGAGTAAGTGTCTTTTATTTTCATGGCCATAGTCACCATCTGCAATGATTTTGGAGTCCCTCAAAATTAAGTTTATCACTGTTTCCACTGTTTCCCCATCTATTTGCCGTGAAGTGATGGGACCAGAGGCCATGATCTTAATTTTCTGAATGTTGAGCTTTAAGCCAACTTTTTCACTATCCTTTTTCATTTTCATCAATAGGCTCTTTAGTTCTTTGCTTTCTACCGTAAGGGTAGCATCATCTGCATATCTGAGGTTATTGATATTTCTCTCAGCAATCTTGATTCCAGCTTGTGCTTCCTCCAGTTCAGCATTTCTCATGATGTACTCTGCATATAAGTTAAATAAGCAGGGTGACAATATACAGCCTTGACATACTCCTTTTCCTATTTGGAACCAGTCTGTTGTTCCATATCCAGCTCTAACTGTTGCTTCCTGACCTGCATACAGATTTCTCAAGAGGCAGGTCAGGTGGTCTGGTATTCCCATCTCTTTCAGAATTTTCCACAGTTGATTGTGATCCACACAGTCAAAGGCTCTGGCATAGTCA